>PVKU01004771.1:0-138409 GCA_004027475.1 Anoura caudifer
TGGAAGACTGACCCCTCAGGTTCGAGAAAGTGAGACTTTGGAAGTGTTTTGCCAGTCTCGAGAACCTTCTGTTTGCTCTGCAACATAATGACCTCACCAAACAAGAGTGACTCTGTTGTTGAGGTAAGGCAAGGATAGGTGACCTTCCAAGTAGGAACCCCACACTGTGTGATCACAGTGGAGAAGATCTGAGTAATAGCGATTCATAAAGCCAGTCATTTTATTTTTTATTTTCCCAACTTTCTTCTCACTTACTCATTCCTCTGACATCTTCCCAGGAATTTCAAATGCTTCATTGGACTGATTCTTTAAAATCCTCTTCCTCCCTGAAGTAAACCCCACAGGGTAGGTGCTTTGTTAACTTTGATTCCTAGGGTGTGCATCCTAAGGGTAGACCAGGAGAAGAGGTGGTATAGCAATATTGCGCAAATAACATCACAATACTGAATGAAGAATTGGTCTCTTTATGTTTCAAACCTAGGGGGGTGGCAGCAGGTAGACAACCAGAAACAAGAGATTTTTAATGTTAGCCAAGAAACTGGAGTGAATTAGGGACGTGCTGGGATCAACCTTGTAAATCCCTTACTCCTTAATTGAGGTCATTAAAATTCACCTCGGCTTGGGTTATTGATTGTTTTATGAGCCATCCTTCATACGCAGTAATCACTTTACACAAAAATAAAGGTCAGTCAATAAAAAGATGCATTTCATACAATCAAATGTGGTAGTCTGATGCCTACCATTATATCAAAATCTTTAGGAACACAAGAGAAATTTCATTATGGAATCACAGTGGTAAAAGGAAACTCAAAAGTTATGGATAAAAAAATGAAAACACAGACATCCAATAATGGAACCAGGTGCCTTATTAAGACATACTTGATTGATTGAAAGCAACTTCCACCTTATCCTAGTTTTATATTTTGGTGAGAACTTGATTTTGTATAGATTACTGTGTGGTGCTGTTTTCAGAGCAAGACTTGATCCAGAGAAATTTTGTAGACAATTTTTGTAGAAAACTTATTCTGTCATTGTTTTTTTAATGAAGCCACCACTAGCATATTTATTTCAAAATTAAGGCTTGCCTTGGTTTCTGGAAGCACCCATCACTGGCCATTCTACAGAAACCTGGACAGTCAACAGGAGGAATTGGAGTGGCAAACCCAGGAATGGCGCTTTCAGAAGTCAGAATTTGAAGGAGCTATATCGGGCCATCAGGTGTTGGGTTATGGCCTCTAAGGACCGTCTGACTGTTTGGGGTCCTGTTTTCCATGGAATAAAAGGCACTTACCATTTTCTCACTCTCACTTTGTTGATTTCCTTCCCACTTCAGACCCCTTTGTTCCTTCACATGTAGGGACTGTCAACCTTGCCATAGGTTGAGCTTTATAATCATGTACAGCTATGAAAGCACTGTTTGAAACACGAACAGGATAATCATAGTCCCTTCACTAGATTTTCTCCTTCCTTGTGTAATGGTTACATAGCAGTGATGGAGGAAAGAATGACAAAAAAGAGGTTTGAAATGCTCTGCCTCTGTGGCTCTTGTGAAAGAATGAGTTGCTTGCTAAAATGCTCCTGCAGAGCACTCATGGAGTGAAAAACTAAAAACAGGCTTCCTCACACCACCCTTCTTTCCATCGAGAAATACTATGTCCCCTTCTCCCTTTTCCTCCCAAATACCTTTTTGCCCTCAAGTACCAATGACATGTAAATCAGAAAAGTCTGCATAGATGGGAAGAGGAAGCATGACCATGGTGGTCCTGATGCAGTCTGAGTATGGCTGGGTTTTCTCTGACCCAATAGGACAACTTTTTCATTCTACATCATTAATTACAGTCATGATAATAATTCCACAGTTATGATGGTACATGAAGGTGATTAATTAGCCTTGGTTGGTTTTCTTGTCTCAATATGTCACATGACTTCTCTTTATTCTCAAGACAAGTTTTTCCCCTTAAAACATAAAATCACATAAATTTTAAAACAGCAGGAAAAAATAGAAAAGGGAAAATAAAATATATTCTGAATGGACGTTTTACACAAACTCGAAGAGATATTTGTGTTTGTGTAAAAAAAAATTGCAATATCTTTTAAACCAATCATAGAAATAATGGTCTAACCGGTTACTACAAAGATTATCAAAGGACTTGTCTACACTTGTCCAGTTGGGGGTTAGTTCTCAATGAGGCCAGCAGAATTGAGTTAGCTGGTATCAGCCACAGAAATGAGAGCCACTGTTTATGAAGATTTACCCTTATCAGACACTGGGTTAAGATCTTTGTGTGGAGTTTCGACTTGCTACTTAAAACAACTTGCAGGGAAGTCATCATCACCCATATTTCACATGGGAAACTCTGAGCCCCAAAGGATAAGGGGCTCAAATATGTGTCCTACAGTGGTCAAGCTTAGCTTTGGAGTCAGCAGAAGCTCATTTTTCTGTTTTGCACTGCTGGGTGGTCCCTGAGGACAGAACTCCCAAAATAACTGCAAAAAATCAGGGGTGGGAATCCTTCCCACCTCTACCCTCTTTGCAGAGAAAATGAAACCAACAACAAAAATAACAGTGAAAACAGAGGAAAGAAAAAGATTAAAGAGCAAATGGTTTATCTCCCAAGGGAATATATCACTAACTTCTATTGGAACACTTTTAATTTTGAAAACTTTTTAGTGTCAAGTAAATATCACATTGAAATTGGTAATTGAATTTACCTTTTTCAGCATTAGAATATAAATATTGCTACAGTTTAAAAGGCAAATGATCTGTCCTGTTTATTTCCTCGATGTTATGCTTTCCTGTGTCAAAATAAAATTTTTTATCTGGATTTTAATTTATTTGAAATAATGTCAATAATAAAAATCCTTGGGATTGAAAGATATTGTTTTCTGCTAACGACTCACTCACTAATTGACAGAAGGGATAATAGTATAAATTATGATGCTGCCATTCAATTCAAAAAATTCACATGTTTAAAATTAGCAATTGAGATTCTTTTAGAGACTGAACTCCAAAAACAGCTTGTGGCAATTCCCATTTCAACTGGGTAACAAAAATTCCTAAAGCCAACACATTTATTAAATGTAAAATGTGTGAAAATGTTCATTTTAAGTTTGGCAAGTGAAAAGGTAATTCTCTCTTAAAGTGACTGGGCCTTGTGTTTTCAGATATTCATAAGTATTCTAAAGTAACAGCACGGAAAAACAATTCAGAGTGTTTTTGAACAATAGGCTGACTCCATAAAGAAGCATTTCTGAGCTACTCGCTGCTTTCCAATAATTTGGGTTTTAGCTTAAACAGGATTAACAATATCACTGAAAAACCAATTTCAAGGTCTGGACTATTTTTCCAGGTGTAATGGTTTCTTTTTAATGTCCTATTTTTAAAAAAAAAAAAAAAAAACAAGAAATAGCTGCATTTTACTAAAATATGATTGAATTCATAAAAAGGCATACATATGTGGGTATAAAAATGAATTTAAGGACTCTTTCTCCAAATGAGAAGAGCAAATCTCTTGAAATATATCTTTTCCTAAAGATGCCTTCATGTCCACACAAGCTGCTCTTTCTGTCTCTTGAAGCTGTCCCCAAGGATAAGGATCGCAAAGGTTCATCTTCACACCATAGTGTTGTCTGTGCGTCACCAACCCTGGAGTTCACACTAATCTCCAAATACATCTTTATGTATCTGCTGATTTGGTCAAAGATTTGTTAAAAGTGGAAAGTCAGAGTTTAATAGCACTATAAGTCTGCACTTAAACTTAACTATAAATTTATCTTTGGCTGGTTTTTATTTATGATAATTTAAAAGCACAGCTTTGTTTTGTTCTGAGAGTAGGTAAATATATAAAAGACAGACAACTTCTGTGACTTATACCAAATTGTGACTGGAAGAGAAATAAGAATTCAGGACACAAAGAATTATTTTTGAATCCAATATAACCCTGATAGCAAAAATGGGCAAGGATAACACACACACACACAAACTATAGACTAATATCTCTGATGAATAAAAATACAAAAATCCTAAACAAAATACTATCAAATCAAATATAATAATACATTAAAAAATAATTCATCACAATCAAGTGGGGTTCATTCCAGGGGCTTGGGTTTGGTTCAACATACACAAATTGATAAATGTAATACACCACACTAACAAAACAAAAAAAATTACATGATCTTATCAGTAGGTGCAGAAAAAACATTTGGTAAGATATGACATCCATTTATGATTAAAATACTCTATAAAATGGGTATAGAAGGAAAGTACCTCAACATAATAAAGACTATGTATGACAAACCCTAGGTAATATTATATTCAATGGTGGAAAACTGGAAACTTTTCCTCTAAAATAAGAAATAAGACAAGAGTTTCCATTCTCCCCACTCTTATTCAACATAGTACTGGAAGTCCCAGACAAAGCAATCAGGCAAGAAGCAGAAATAAAAGGCATCCACATCAGGAATGACAAAGTAAAAACATTGCTTTTTGCAGATGACATGATTCCTTACATAGAAAACTCTAAAGAGTCCACAAAGAAAAACTAATAGAGTAAAGTTGCAGGACACAAAATCAACATACAAAAATTCACTGCATTCCTATATACTAACAATGAAATTTCAGAAAAAGAAATGAAAAAACTATTCCTTTTTCAATTGCAACAAAAAGAATAAAATACCTAGGAACAATCTTAACAAATAATGTGAGGGACCTATATACTGAACACTATAAAGTATTATTAAAAGAGATATAAAAAGACACAATTAAACTGAAAGATATTCCATGTTCATGAATTGGAAGAATCAACACAGTAAAAATGTCCATATTACCCAAAGCAATATACAGAGTTAATGCAACCCCCATCAAAATCCCAATGTTATTTTTTAAAGAAATAGAACAAAAACTCATCAAATTTGTATGGAACCACAGAACCCCAAATAGCTAAAGAAATCCTGAAAAAAAGTGAATGAAGCTGTAGGTATCACACTGACTTCAAATTATACTACAAATCAATGATAATACAAATAGCATGATATTGGCAGAAAAACAAATACTCAAACCAATGGAGCAGAATTGGGAACCCAGAAAGAAAACCATGTGTTTATCAGCAAATAATTTTTAACAAAAGAGCCAGAAACATACAATGGAGAACAGAAAACCTCTTTAATAAATAGTGCTAGAAAAATTGGAGAGTCACATGCAAAAGAATGAAACTAGGCTGTAGTTTGTCCCCATGAACAAAAATTATTTCAAAATGGACCAAAGACCTAAATATAAGATCTGAAACAATAAATTACACAGGAGAAAACATTGGTTTTCTCCTAAACTTATGGACCTGGGTCTTAAAGATTTTATGAATTTGACCTCAAAGGCAAGGGAAGTCTAGGCGAAAATAAATGAATGAAATTATATCACACTAAAAATCTTCTGCACAGCAAAAGTAACCACTAATGAAACAAAAAGGCAACCAACTGAGTGGGAGACCATATTTGTAAACAACGCCTCTGACAAGGGGTTCATATCCAAAATGTATAAAGAATTTTTATAACTCAACACAAAACAAACAATCTAATTAAAAAATGGGCAAAGAAGCTGAACAGACACTTCTCCCAAGAAGACACACAAATGGCCAACAGATATATGAAAATGCTCCACTCCTCTAGATATTAGGGAACTGCAAGTCAAAATTGTGATGAGATACCAGCTCACACCTGTTAGAATGACTATTATCAACAAGACAAGTAATAAGAAGTTTAGGGGGACCATGGAGAAAGAGGAACTCTCATTCACTGCTGGTGTAAATGTAAACTGGTACAGCCACTGTGGAAAACACTATGGAGATTTCTTTAAAAATTGAAAGATAGAGTGACCATATGACTCAACTATCACTTTTTTTGGTATCTCCCCCTAAAATCTGAAAACATTCACAAAGATACATGCACCCTTATGTTCATTGCAACATTATTCATGGTGGCCAAGACGTGGAAATAACCAAAGTGTCCTTAGAGAGATGATTAGATAAAGGTGTGGTACCTATACACAAAAGAATACTACTCAACCATAAGAAAAGATGAAACACTGCCATTTGTGACAACATGGATGGACCTTGAGAATATTATATTAAACAAAATGTCAGTCAGAATAAGCCAAGAACCATATGATTTCACTCATATGTGGGATATAAAACTGAAACATGGACAGACAAGAGTATGATGTAACCAGAGAGAAAGGGGTGGGGGTGCAGCAGGTAGCAAAGGGGAAAGGGGGCCAACTATAGGATGGCAGAAGATGATTTGACTTTGGGTGGTGGGCAGGCAATGCAATATACAAATCACGTATCATAGAAACGTACCCTTGAAATCTACATAATCTTATAACAAATGTTGCCTCAATAATTTGAATTAAGAAAAAGAAAAAAAGACCAAAAATGAAGTATATATATTGACACAAAACAAAACAAAAAAAGATCACCTGAATGCTGCTGAGAGATCCATGCCCTCACCTGCCCAATGATCCAGGATAGGGTTTAATCATATCTCACATAGAGTAACATACATACTTCATACATGGACTATGTGCCATGTATTTTGATAAACTCACCGACGTATTAGTGTAAGAGGCCTAAAGTGTTTTTCTCCACCAGTTCCTAGTACCAAGTAAAATATACATTTGTTTCCATCTATAAAGGTTTTTCTACTTATTGTACCTAACTTCCATGTGAAGAATACATTTAAATAGAATATGATTTGGCCAGTGTAAAGAGTGTACTGTTTGGAACTTTTTAAGCCTGTTTTAAGTCACTAGTTATATAACAGTTCCTAAACAGACTTGCATTTTTACTCATTTTATTTAATAAAAATGCTTATTATATTCCAACCACTAAACTATACATATATGATAGTTAAGGTAGTGGATTTATAAGGGCTTCTCTTCTAAGAATCTCCAGTCTGCCACCAATGTCTTTATATACATTTTCAGGACCTACATCTTAATTTCCCTCTAGTATTTACCATGAAGTTTTTGAGGACTTCCATAATATGTAGATTGTAAGATCTACAAACTGCAGAAGTCTGAACACTCAGGAAACTCATGGCATACCAAATCTGGGAAAAGCTCCCATAGTGATTTCATCAGTTGAAAATTACCATTTATAGAAGTACAATAAAATCAACTCACACAGTACAGTGGCTATGAATACATCACATATTGTAGTGAAAAATGTGGAAAATGATCTAGATTTCCTGGGCAGTACTTTAAGCAGGTTTACTATCTTTTGTTACTATTCTGTACATATACACATGAAATAGTTTGATGGGAACTATTTCTCACTACTATAAGTAGTGAGAAAACAAGGTTAAAGGTAACATGAAAGGAAAAAGCGCCCTATAGCCATCAGATTATCTTGGTTAGATCTCTGTGTTCCAATCGCTTCACCTTAGAGAATGTGTTTTGTATTATTAGCAAATGTCACATAATAATGTATGTGGTAATATCTCTGAAATGAATAGAATCCATTTTTCAAAGCTTGACACCAAATTGGATACAAATCGAATGGAGTTAAATTTGGAAATAATGTTGAATAGCAATGGAATGATTCAGAAATCAGAACTTCCCCTGTTAACCTGGGGTAATTTATTACATGAGAGAAGCGACCCTAGAGAAAGAATTCTAATTCCTCAGAAATAAAAGATGACTGTGTCAGATTGACTAAAATGTGCAGGTCTTATGTGATTTGTGAATTATCCCTTGTATTCGCTCTATCACCTGATTTCAGGATCAGTTCAGCTTTATCTTTGGCTGGTTTCCTGGCTGTCCTCCCAATATTCTAAAACCTTATTAATTTGCTCTGCACACTCCCTTAAATCCTTTCTTTTGCTTGATAAAGTTTGCCATTCAAAATTTAATCTACAAAGTGCTTATTTGACAGGCCTCAAGAAAATGAGTATTAATTTAGGGATGGTATGACATTTTCCTGGGTCTGTCCATCGTTGAGTGAATCAGTTTGTTTAAATCAGCAGTTTAACCAACACAGATGCTTACACATAAACAAATGTCAAAGGGCACTGGCATTTTTAGATTGCTAAAACAGAAAATGAGTATTCCTGGTCCATGAAAATCTTGATCTGTACATTATTAAACATATGTCAAAAATCTGGTGTAAGTAATTTTTATGAAAACAGGATAAGTAATCTATCTGTTTTAAATATTTAGTCTATACCAATCAATCAAGATAAGCACCAAAATCATATGCGCTTGAATTAGATTACCTTACTTTCCTAAAAGCCTTTCTCTAAGTAAAATAGTAGTTATGCTTTCAATTATTACTGGTTGATGCTATTAAAAACAACATATAAAATTTATTAGGGTATTCATTTGCAGTAAAAATTCTTAGTGCCTAAAGTGACATTTTGGACCAATGTCAATGCACAGTGTTGTCTTAGAGAAGAGTGTAGGCAGGATGGCTCTGGACTTTATTTGGGATCCCGTGTCAGTCAGGAGTGATATGTTTAAGTTACAGTGGCTGATGAAGTCCAAATTTAAGTGTTTTCAAACAACCTAGGTTTACCGTTTGTTTGGAGTGGGTCAGGTGGGAGCCCAGAACTCTATGCTGTTCGCACTGAAGACTGCAAAGTGTCTGCCATCTGGAATCAGCCCTGACAATTGAACGTAGATGTGGCATGCCACCTCTGTTCGCATTTTATTGACCAAAGCAAGTCACATGCAGCTCTTAACCTCCAAAGGAATGGAAACTGATTTTAGAAGAAGGATATCTTGGACTACTGGTACGTTGATGAGGACTACCCCCAGAATAAAGTGACGATGACTGCCACTCCCCAGACCCACCCCAAAAATATAGTATCATTGGAGAAATGTTATTAATAATTCAGGTATGAAAAGCTTTCATTCCTACCCCACTCATGAAACTAAGATATATAATTTATTTTCAATGTTGAGAATAATTTAACTCATCCATTCTCTCTTTTTAACTTCTCTTCCAGCAAACTTAAAGCCAATCTGGAAGCTTCATGGGGCATGGGACCTTGCATTTGAGATTCTCTCTTTCTCTCTCTCTTTCTTTCCATAGATGTATTCACAATAAATTTTTATTAAAATTTTGAAAAAAAAAAAAGATTACCCTTGAGATGAGTCCTGCATCAGGCAGCAGTAAGTTGCTCTAGCAAGCCAGCCTGCTTACTAGCTGGGAGTAGCCTGAGGCAGTGAGGCCTCGGTGTAAAGTCAATGATGAATCTCCAGGTTTAGAAGCTGGAAACTGTCAGCCAACTGTGCTCCTCGTGGCTTGTTTCCTCAAAGTGAGATCTGAGCAGAGCATCTCCGTGACCACCACAGAGAGTTAATGTGGTATTGCCATCATCTATAATGGCATTATAAATTATATAAACATGTATATATGTCAACTTTTAAATAATACACATTTCAAGTAAATGTAAGCTCCAAGTTAGCCCAACAATTAACAACAACTAAGTGATAGAAATTGGATACTTAATGCTAATGATCCAAGCTAAATGGATTAGC
This sequence comes from Anoura caudifer, assembly GCA_004027475.1. Taxonomy (NCBI): domain Eukaryota; kingdom Metazoa; phylum Chordata; class Mammalia; order Chiroptera; family Phyllostomidae; genus Anoura; species Anoura caudifer. The sequence goes on from PVKU01004771.1 coordinate 9,536, forward strand.
TACTAAGCATATTAATGTTTACTCATTTTTTGCAGTTAAAAACACTTGTCTTAAAACAGATTTTTTTTTGCACAAATATAGCTTTCAAGCATAAAGCAATCTGACTTTAAAATGAACACCTTTAACTTTTTTCCTCAAAAATTACTCTTCAACACCTTTGGGAAGCATTTGTTGGTTAAATCATTTAATATTGGCTTCTCACCAAAATGTTTGAAATTTCATTCAAAACCTATACTTTTTTGCTTTATAATTTGCAATTCAAATATTTACCCTTTGAGATATATCTTTATGATGACACATTCTCTTGGCAAACAGAATGACCATATGTGGCTGGGGAAAAAGTGGTTTTTAATGAAAAGGCTGATCTTTCCTCTCTGGATAATATCTTCAAGCTGTATGAGTGAATAACAGCAAGGGACAGGGAGAAATCCTTACAGATGGCTCCTCCAACCCTAATAAGCCTGAAATGTCATGGAATGTGGCTTTGTGCCTGATGCGTTAATGCCACTAAATATTTTGTTTCCGCACCATGTTATTTCTAGTAAAGTAATCATCCTTATCTTCACCTTAAATTATACCATAAGAAAGAAAGAATGTAACTAAATGTGAATGTAAATGCAAAAATGTAAGTAAAACTACGGAGTGCTTTTATTTAAAACCTTTGGTTAATTACAGGGAGACTAAGAATTTTCACTCAAAAGAGACAAAGAGCTATTCTATCTAGGACCCTCACTACCTATAGTCAGCACTGATCTGCAGAATCTAAATGTGTTGAACTTCCAGTAGTTTCTGTGAGTCTCAGTGGACCCCAAAATGATTTAGTTGCTTTAAAACAATGAATGATTTAGTTGCTTTAAAACGTTTTAATAATACTAATGTATTATAGCAAATAAATTTAAAGTTTGAGTACTAATACATAATGTGATAAATATTTGTGAAACTACCCTGTGGATAATAAGTTTGTGTGTATGTTTGGAATAGTGTTAAAGGAGTCTAGTTTTATATTCTTATTCCAAAACATACATATTCCAGGATTTGCACCATTTCATTTTAAGTTGCCCATATCCAGCTAACTGATTCCAGAAAAATGGTGGTCATTTGAGAGAGCTAAAATTTCTTGAGGCTCATAAAACCAGTATCTTATACCTAATTACTTGATTTCAAATTTTAATATTTCATAGTTTTCCCTAAAGAGATGCTCAAAAATTGAACGAGCTCCAGAGTCCCAAATCTAGATCACCCAAATAAGTCACCATTTCTCCCTGGTGTGCTCTGTTGAACCAATGGGCTTCGAAATGTTTCCCTTCTTTGTAAAACGAAGGTCAGGCAACCTTCAGTGTTTATTAAATCATGTGTGACAAGGAAAACTATTCTAAGATGTCTCAATCAAATCATAGCAGGCTAGAGGGTAGAAGGAAGGCACAAGAAAGATTAATCAGTTAACAATTTCAGGGCAAACCAGCAAAAGACTGCTTACATTCTTGGACATATGTTGAAACTTTGAATTAATTTCCATGAGACTATTTCTGCAACTCTCTAAGAAGAATAGCCAAATAACTAAGTATCAGGTGCCACCAGCCACAGGGCACCTCTGCTTCTTGCTAACACATGATCTTTCTGGACAGTTGCCTACCACCCATCCATAGTTCCTATGGACTACAGACCTATGCAAGAAGTAGCCCTGCTTTACCTTCCCCTATTACCTTCATTTACAGACAATGTAAATTCTTTCAAAACAATTTACATCTTTCTTCCCCAAACTGCATGAAAGAGTCACACAGGGTGAGGCAAAAGTAAGTTTACAGTTGTGAGTACACAAATCACAGAATTTATTCTGGTTTTATTATTTATCAATTATTGTATTATTTTCCATACTGCAAACCTACTTTTCCACCACACTGTATTGTCCTCTCCATCAGCCCTACCACTGGGGGGCTAGAAGTCATGCCCCAGGACCTGGTCTTTTTTCTAGTTAGCATTTATCTCAAAAACACTTACATTTTTTCACCAAAAGCTTTTAGCTGTGAGGTTTTCTGTTTTACATGCAGCAGATCCAAGATAACCAAATCTTAAGCCAACTGTGGTGCAGACCAAAAAGTAGTCCATATATACCATGAAACCATCAATAGCTATCTGAATTGGTGTACCATTACCTCGTAGATAGGGGTGAAGATGGGGCTAAGATCAGAAAGTGGGTGGAACCCTTTCCTTTGTAGGAATCTGTGCTGCCATGATTATTTCCATGCCAAGTTTCTCTTTCCTACACTTTCTAGGAATTTTACTACAAGGGTATTTTTCCACAGAAGTCACATCATTCTCTATGTGCCCTTTGGGTCATTCCTATGAGCACTCCACATCCTCAGGCAAATTTAGAATTCAGCCATAATGGCCAGGGCTGGACTTTGGGTCCTCATCTTTCTTGGGTTGCCTGAGTGCAATCAGGACCTACGCAGATGTTTATTTCCCAAGGCTGCTACCATGATGATTTATGAGAAGAACTTCTGAAGAATTATGTTTTTTGTCAAAGGGTTACTCACAAATGATCTGAATATGGCAAAATATCCACATAATACTGCAAATGCCTATGGAGAACCCCTAAATACTTTTATAGTGAGCAATACAATATATGTAGGCAAAATTTTAAAATACTATTAGTGTTAAGTATGTTTGGTTAAATGTCATAAGTATCCAAAAGCATTATCCTTTCCCAGCGTGAAGGTTTTATCCCAGGTTTTATAGAACACCACTAAGATACCCACTCAGGTGTGACAGGGATAAGATTATAGTTTTCACAGACTGACAGTTGTAGAACTTCACACATTAATATTCTGCATAAGCTCATATTTCTGTAAGCTAAACCCCCAAATTGGTATCATTTTCCTATATTCAAACCTCCTGAACTACTTCTCAGAAGGATGTGCATGAGTGACTCTGGCTACATCAGTTGCCTTTTCTGTATTTTAGTCATATTGCACAAATCACGATGAGAAATTCTGCCTTTCATTTAAGAAAATGACAGTTTTAAACTCATACATTTTAATGTTTGTTTGCAACCGCTCTTCTGCGAGAAAAATCCCCCTACACCTCCTTCACTGAATGAGGTTGGCATCAAGGAGAAAATACTCCCAGGAGAAAGCATTTCCTTGGAAGAAGAGAACACAGGAAAATATTCAATTGTGCTTGGATTGTCATAACTGTATGAATAAAAACAGAGAATTGTCTCCCAGACCCCTACACACTTGCCCTCCTGCAGGGCAGGTAGCTGCACAGGTAAGTGGTACTCTCCACCTCCTCAGGGCTAGCAGGAGGGCTTTATGGGGGTGAGACTCATCTCTACCTGGTCAGCTGTGGAGGGTCTAGACCGGATGTCCCCCACTTTCTCAGCCATACCTGGGAAAAAAGATTCTCAGGCATTCATAGTCCATTTGAACCTGACCTTTGGGAATAGAGGGACCCACAAGTACTTGGCAAATTTTAATGACAGATCTTCACTCAGCTAAGAACACCTGGATCCCTCATTTACTGGTCATAAAGAATGATCAGACAGCAGATGTTCTGAGAAACTGCCACCCTAGACTGAGTCAAACCAGTGACTTGCAGAGGTAAAATTAACATCCCTTCACTAATGTCCTGGGCTGAGTAGGATTCTTTAGCACTATCACTTTTCTTTTTCTTAAAGCACAAATTTAACTTAAAATCAATGTATTGTTGTTTTACTGAAGTCTAGGCCAAATAATTCACTTTGGGGACATCGGTTGCCTTGGTATTCTTATAAGCTTTCTGAAATTCCATTTCAAGTTAAAGAAAAATAAAACAGTCTTTACAACAAGCAACTTACTTATGTGGTTTCTAAATATAAAGAAATGCAAATATATATATATATATATGAAACTATATTCCCTAAACTCAAATAATTTCATGCACCAAAAAGAATCAGAACATTCTTTTTTTAAAAGATTTATTTATTTATTTATTTTTAGAGAGAGGGGTAAGGAAGGAGAAAGAGAGAGAGAAACACCAATGTGTGGTTGCCTTTCATGCGCCCCCAACTGGGGACCTGGCACACAATGCGGGCATGTGCCCTGACTGGGAATCAAACCAGTGACACTTTTGTTCCCAGGACTGTGCTCAACCCACTGTACTATACCAGCTGAGGGGAACATTCTTAAAAGTATAACTATCTAGAGGAATTCCGAAGTTGTTTGAGGGACTATGTTAATAAATTAATATTTAAGAATAAACATGGAGGTGTGATGTCTTAGTAGGGTCCCTCTCCTTCAGACTTGTTCCTCCCCTCCCTTCACCACTGATATATTCTGTGGTCTAGAAGCATTTGACATCCATTTCTTTTCTTTTTCTTTTTATTTATTTTTTATTTTTAAGTATATTCTAGTGATTATGCTATTATAATTGTCCCATTTTTCTCCCCTTTATCCCCATCTGCCCTGCACTCCGCCTCCCTCCAGCACTTCTACCCCTTTAGTTCCTGTCCATGGGTTATACATATAAGTTATTTGGCTTCTCCATTTCCCTTACTATTCGTAACCTCCACTTGTCTATTCTGTACCAACCAATTATGCTTGTTATTCCCTGTATCTTTTCTCCCATTCTCCCCTTTCCCCTTCCTTGCTGATAACCCTCCATGTGATCTCCATTTCTGTGATTCTGTTCCTGTTCCAGTTGTTTGCTTAGTTCATTTTTGTTTTTGGTTTTTAGGTTCCGTTGTTGATAGTTATGAATTTGTTGTCATTTTACTGTGCATAGTTTTGGTCTTCGCCTTTTCCTTAGATATGTCCCTTTAACATTCTATATAATAAGGGCTTGGTGATGGTGAACTCCTTTAACTTTTCCCTATCTGGGAACACTTTATCTGCCCTTCCATTCTCAATGATAGCTTTGTTGGATAGAGTAATCTTGTATGTAGGTCCTTGCCTTTCATGACTTTAAATACCTCTTTCTAGCCCCTTCTTGTCTGCATAGTTTCTTTTGAGAAATTAGCTAATAGTCTTGTGAGAACTCCTTTGTAGGTAACTGTCTCTTTCTCTTTTTCTGCTTTTAAGATTCTCTCCTTATCTTTAATCTTGTGTAACTTAAATATTATGTATCTTGATGTGTTTCTTTTTGGATACAACTCCTTTGGGACTCTCTGAGCTTCCTAGACTTCCTGGAAGTCTATTTCCTTTCACAGATGGGGGAAGTTCTCCATTATTTTTTTCAAGTAAGTTCTCATTTCTTGCTCTTCCTCTTCTCCTTCTGGTACCCCTGTGATTCAGATGTTGGAACATTTAAAGTTGTCCCAGAGGTTCTTAAGCCTCTCTTCATTTTTTTGGAATTCTTGTTTCTTCATTCTGTTCTGGCTGAATGTTTATTTCTTCCTTTTGTTCCAAATCATTGATTTGAGTCCCAATTTCCTTCCCTTCACTGTTGGTTCCCTGAATATTTTGCCTTTTTCCAATTTGTATAGCCTTCACATTTTCCTTTATTTTGTGTCCATACTCGGTAATTTCTGTGAGCATCCTAATTACCAGTGTTTTGAACTCTGCGTCTGATAAGGTTTTCTATCTCCTTGTCTTTTTCTGGAGTTTTGATCTGTTCCCTCATTTGTGCCAAGATTCTTTGTCTTGGCACACCTGTTATGTTGTAAGGGGCAGAGCCTTAGGTATTTACAAGGGCCAGGCAACCCAGGCAACCCACTTTGCTGCATCGTGGCATTGTATTTTATTTTTAAGTAAAATAGGAGTAGAATGAGATCTCCTTACTGTGATTTTAAATTTCTCTCTCAAATCAACCTTGGCAATATGATGTGGAAATGTTTGCCAGTTAAATTAGATATAAAATGAATTATGAAATGTCATTTGAAATATAATGAAACTGTCAGTGTGTGCAGATGATATTTTGATCTGGAATAAACAAAAGACATTTTTTAAGCAAAAGAGTTTAATATAAAACCATTGCAGACAAGAAGTGAATTGAGTGAGATGGAGGACTTTAAAGCACACATGGCAGCCCTGGTCAGTGTGGCTAAAATAGTTGGAGCATCGACTCATAAACTGAAAAATCACAGGTTTGATTCCCAGTTAGATCACATGCCTTGGTTGTGGGCTTGGTCCCCAGTTGGGGCGAGAAGCAACCAATAGATATTTCTTTCACATCAATGTTTTTCTCCCTCTCTCTCTCCCTCCTCTCTCCTACCTCTAAAAATCAATAAACATGCTCTTAGGGGAGGATAAAATACAAAAACAAATGAAAACAAAAAAATGACACATGGTAAAATCAATAGCTTTGTTTTGGCTCGAGCTAATAGATGGAAGATACAGATCTCTTACCTCCTATATAAAATCCCACTGAAATGACAAGGGATGTGTGTATGTGTGTGTGTAAATAATAAATGAGACTCTGAGATGTGGGGAGTTTTTGAGCAATTTTTTTGGTATTGTTTGAAAGCAAATGGGATTGGACTGATTGGGGAACCAGGGACAAGAACACAAGCCAAGCCATTCCCTGCCACCTGTTGTTTCAAGTAGCTCCTTCTCTTCTCCAAACTGGAGAAATGCCCTGCTGCTCATCATTCACATCTCAGCACTGGTATAAGTCAGGTGCAATCAGGATAATTTTTACCATGGCTGTTGACCACCTGGGCCAGTGAATGTGCAACACGAGGTTTGGGGTCATTCCACATCGACTCCATTTCTCCAACTCAAACACAGTATCTAGGACATAGTGGCCAAGTACTAAATGTGCTTGAATGGATCGATGAGACAATTGATAATGAAAGAATGAGTGATTGATAAATGCCATTCACTTTTCCTCCTCCTAAATAATTCCCTGTGGCCAGCCCTACATAGGAAAACAGTAACACCGGTCTCCTGGCAAAGGTCCGGCTCTGATACTGATTCTACCATGAAGCATCATCTACTCACCTCTGCTCCCTTTGAGTGCTCCACCTCTCCTCCAATCCGACATTCATTAAATGTTCATTCATCAAATAGCTAGTAAGTTTCCATCATGTGCACTGCACTGTGCTTATGCAATAGAGCCATGTGCTGTATGTAGTTACTGTCCATGACGGATGGCTTAAATAAATGTTTTTTTTTTTAAATAAAAGTAAACTTTTATTTCACTTAGAGTTCTTATGATGGTATTGAAATAATAAATTTGTCAGAGTCAGATTTTTGGTTCTTTCTCAGGAGAAGTAGGTACTTTGCCCTTGACTGGAGCAATTTGTGTTTGTCAGGATTACAGAATGTGGCATTATGTAAAAAGCGCAGCTAAGGATGGCAAGACAGGAGCCTCCAGAGTAAAATCTACAAATAGCTATGCTGACTTTCAAATTTTAACAGATTCTCATAGAGTGACTAGAAAAAAGACTTGAGGCAAAACAGAATATTCTATACTTAAAATAGTAGGAGGTTATCATAGGACTGTTTTGTAAATAAATCCAAGGACAAAAAGTTTATGTATTTAATATTGTCACTTAAAAACTATGACAGATAAGAATAGCCCGTGAGACTACTTCATGTTCCTTAAAATTCAGTCTAGAAGAAAGAGGCATAAAAATATTAAAACATAAGTTTGAACTCAAATGGAGAGTATGAGGGAGCAGAGGTATAACAGATGCCTTTAAATTGGGGATATTTTTAATGATAGGTTAGTATTTTAAAAACTTCAGTTCCAACAGGTATGTAATTAATCATGAATTATTGAACTATCCTTTGTTCATTACTCAAGAATGTGATACATTGAATTTGGAGTGGTTCATTTGTTATTCAGTTTAAAAATACTTTTCATAATTTTATTTAAATTATAATTCCTCTGAGTCACCAAAGTTAGGCTAAGAAAAGTGTATAGTTAAAGAAAATAAATACATTAGTGTATGGGCCCCTCATACAGAAAATATCTACTTACCCAAAATATCATATTGTTTTTCAAATGGCAAAACTGAAAAAAAAATACTAGTCTGTTCTTGCCAACTTGTCTTTGCTGATTACTGAGGTCATGGTCTGTGGGTTGTGATGTGGCTTTTCTCAGGCACCAGGGACTTTCCAGGGCCAACATGACATGCCTCCTTCAAGCTCCTGCAGCTCACCTGGAACAAGAGTTTTGTTTGCTGTGTGTTTTGATTTTAGCTTACAAATTTAAAATCAGTCAGTTACAGTGAAATAATGAAATAAGTTCAACAGCTTACCATAACATGACAAACCCATTTTAATTCTGATTCAAAAGGAAGAATAAGTTAGTGTATTTAGTTTGCCATGAACTATTTTGATACCAGCTACTAAACGAACATCTGAAATGACTCTTACCTATTCTAGGGTCTTACCTATTCTAGGGTTGCACAGAATGAAAGCAACCTCGTGTCCATGCCATACAAGTACTGTCTTTAGTGATGCTCCTTTTTTTTAGAAATAATTTGGTTAATGTTTGGTTATCAGGTGTTTATTAGGTAGTAAGCACTGTTTTAGAACTCTTCACAAATTGTTTGAATGAAGTAGGTACTACTGGTATCATTGTAAAAATAAGAAAATAGACGTTTAAGGGAGTGAACAAGTTGCCAAGAGTTGTATTTGATTAAATATACACACAGGCATATGTAACCATAAAGTGCTTGCTTTTTATCTCTCTGCCATCCTCTTTAAACCCCTGTGTTATACCCTTTCCAAAACACTTCCATTGTCTTCCAGTGTTCTTGGAGTGAAGACAAAATTCTCTAAATGAGCCAAAGCATTGTCCTAATGTCTTTCTCCAGTACTTACCATCTTCGGTGCTCAGTGGTTCTCAGTGTTCCTGTTGTAGGGCCTTTGCACATGCTATTTTTCTAACTAAAAATGTTTTTCATCCCACTTTGCCTGCTGAAATCCTACTTACCTCTTATATATCAGCCTGATATGGCTTCCTCAGAAAGACTGTCCAGACCTCTAACCATGTCAACCCTCTTACTGTAATTTCCGAGACCGCCATAACCAGTACTTCATCTCACTTTTCAGTTTTGAAGTTGTAACTTCACATGTGTTTGTGAGGTTGCCACGTTAGTGATGCCTCCATGCCTGGCTGCAGAGTCTGCACCAGGAGGTCTGTGACAGTGTTTGCCCCTAATCACCTTTTCTTCTCCAGCACAGATCTCAGAAATAGCATGTGGTAGCTATCAAACACATAGCTGTTGAATGTATAAGTAAATGAGAATATTTTGTTAAAAACAGTCATTTGCTTTTCTTCCTTCCTCACTTATGTAGGGCAATGTTTCTGCCACAAAGAAGATATTAGTAAGGGAAGAATGAGAAAGACAAAGCACAAAGAGGGAGGACAGAACAATTTCATGATAGTTGTACAGTGGGAATATGATGGATAAGTGGTGTCTCTCAGATTCCAGAGAGAGGAAAGTATCAACAAATGTCCACTGATAATCACAACAGCATTCGTGGAAACTGTCCGCAGAAAGAGGCAAGTATCTACGCCTGACATTTATGGGCACCATGCCCGACATAAAAACAAATGTAACAAATAAATAAGACCCTTCCATAATGTCCTAATAGTTTATTCACCTCATCTTTCAATTAACTTTGGCAAATAGTTCATAGTCCTCAACAAGTATTTGGGGAATATACTGAATATTGAAAAGCCATGTGACACAAGGTGGTATTCATACCACTGATGTGGTTTTAGATGAGGGGTATGATAATGGCAGAAGATGTTTCCTATATTTGGGTCTTCATATTCCTAACCATGAAATACTGTTGTAGAACTGAGATGAGCCCTCAGGGTAGAAGTTAAATATATTTAAGCAACCAAGTTCTGGAAGAGATAGAAGTGGTACCTATCCAATGGTGGTATCAGATGAAATATTCATTTGTAAAAGAAAAAATCCAGAAGCAAGTCTTCTAATGACAAAATAAAAAATTCCATATTGCTTGCATGGAAATGAAAATCCTGAATAAAGCTGTGATTATTAGGCTTTAGTAATTTAAGTTCCTTTTTTCATTTGCTAGATGTCCATCATGGTAAATATGATAGATTTATACCCAAATGATACATCATCAATAGCGGGGCAATCACAGCTTTAAAATATATTAATATAAAAGGCCACATATTAACTCTAGATAAATACAGGTTTTAATTCCAATAACAACTTGCCAGACTTTAAAAATGCTTCATAAAATTACCTTTACAAATGTAAACTGACACAAATATTGGAATTAAAATTTGACATTCATTTGAACCTTCAAAGCTGGCCCCAGAGTAAATTTTAGTCATCTCATGCTTCTTTGTTCTTTGAAGAAAAAAAATTAGGACAAACTTTTCAAAAATGTATCATTTTCAGGTTAAGTTATCCCAAAACATTTATTCAATATGCATGGATTCTAATTCTTACAACACCATTATAAGTGGATATCATCATCCCCATTTACCAGTACGAAATCAAGCACTCATCTCACAGCTATAAGGACAGGAATTGAGTTTGAACCCAAACATGGACATTCCAAAACCCTCAGGATGATATACAATATCACAATATGCACAAAGGGCAAAGATGCATAGAGAAGATTGAATGATCTACTTTAGCAAAAGAGAGGGATATTCGAGGCAGGCCAGAAAGTGGCTAGCTTGCTGAACAGAGATTTTTAGGGAGAAAGAAGCATTAGCAAAACACAGAGGGATGGAGCTCTAAAGAATATACTGAACTTATGGCATAATCCTGCATGGTCAAATCCTGCACTCAGTACAGGGTCGAGGTTTGGGAGGGGAGTGATGCTTAGGGGAGGGCAGAAGGTAAGAAGGGTTGAGGGGAAGAGTGTAATAGCATAGATGGAGAGAACAGATACTAAAGGTTCTTATATGTTGTGTGTGGCTTTCTCCACAGAGATTTAAACAGTACAAAACTAGCATATCATCAGATCTGTGATATAAGTAAGCCCTTGGCAATAGAGAAGATGGATGAAGACTGGGTAAAGAATAGATAAAGAGGAGGAGAAAGAGTAAGAGAGAAAAGGATAGGAGGTAGAAGAGAGGGAAGAGGGGAGGAGTGAGCAAAGGAAAAGGAGGAAAAAGACTATTCAAATGACAAATTTAACTGATGAGGAGAGAGTGGGAGTTGGAGGGCTCTGAAGTTCCCAGCCTGGTCATGTCCAGCAAAGCTTCCAATCAAGAGAGAGAACAAAGGAGGTTTGGCTTGGAGGGCACCTTCAGCTTAGGGCATGTTGGGTCCAATATTGGATAAATCATAAGAGGGAGTGCTCTAGTAGGTTGCTGTAAATATCAGTCCAGTTATAAGTAGAACATTTAAGAATAAAAAATAAAGATTGGGGAATTCTCAATATGTTAACTGTCTTTAATGGTGACTCAACAAGTGTCCAAAGAATGGATGAATGACTGAGTTAATAGATACATAGATTTATGAAGCCATAAAAGTTGATAAAAGTGTCCTGTCCAGGGACAACATGTAACAGAAAGAAAATAGATTATTGCTTGAATAGGTTTGAAGTGCCTGGCACACACTGAAGTCAGCTTTCTGGTTTTGGTTACCTGTTCCCCTCGAGCAAGAGCAGGACGTGCTTCAGGACAATGTGTAGGATTCTGGGTAAATCTATGGCTCCTACACAAGGGGTGTCTTGTAGCAGAAAAATATTCATATTTTCCTCAATATTCAACTAAGCTGGACTCAAATGTATTTGTAGGTTTATTGTTTGAAAGCAGAATGTCTTTCTCAATATGAGAAAAATTGTAGATAAAGGTTTGCTCCAAGGTCAACATGCAAAAGCCACTTTAACCCATGAAGTAGCTGAAACCCAAGAGATGGCTAAAATGTCATGTCTAAAGGAAACTGTTGGAACCCACACAGGTTGGAGGTAAGTGCAGGATTTCAGGTGCACAGCCCCTTGTGCATCAGCTGATTCTTAGGAATAATGTTTTGCAGCTGTAGCCTTGCCAATCGACTCTAAACCCTCTCATATTAAATATACAAAAATTGTCATCATAGTTTGGTGAAAATGGAGATAAACAAAACTCAAGAGGATGTAAATTGGTTATGAAGAGATGGTGGGTGAAGAAAGTAAATCCAAGTTTTTATGTATCCCAATATTTTGAAATATTTTAACAAACACTCAATTTTTTGGTTTATGTTTTGTTGGTGAGAGCATAAGCATGTTAGATTTGACTTCTCACCCTAGGCATTGAGCAGGTAAAATGAAAAAGTAGTGAGAGAGCTATGTGGAGGCAATAGCAGTTTAAATGCATCAGTTTGGCATGTATACATGTGTTTGCATGTGTGTTCATGCATGTGTGTGTTGTTGATGGTAGTGTAATCTTTTGGTTGCTAAAGTAAAAAGGAAAGCACAGAGTATGTTTTTCATGTTGCACATTGCACTCTGCATTCAAGAGAACACAAAAGAGTTCGGATAACCCCAAAGGGATTTTCTAAATCTCTGTAATAACAAATTATGCAAAGCTGAAGTAAGAACCCCCTCATCATTTTCTGAGATACTATATTACTGTCTTTTACAGACTACCCCCTAAAATCATTCACTACTGTTTAATGATGGTGGCTGTCCATCATTTTCATACCCGTGAAAAACAAAAGAATTTTAGAATGCTGATAGAATCCTTGTAGTAAGATCCAAGCTATCCTGAAAGCAACACAAAATCCTTCTTTATAAAGTTACCTGTGGGATTCCATTAAGTAGCTCTATTTCTTTGGTTGTTTTGGTACCACGGAGTTTTTATAACTACTCCTCTCCAGAAGACTATGTGAAGCTGAAAACTAAAGACTAATAATCAAGCTGCAAGAGATTTTCTTGAAGAATGAAAGTGAACATTAATTTGTGGAAAGTTTGTTTTTATTTCTTTGCACCTGCTAGAACTGGCAAGTACAGAAAATCTGATTTATAAATTGCAACCCTCCATAAAGCAACCATGTATCCTGGGATTGCATAAAATGACAATTTTTCAAGAAATAAAAGTAAATCTACCGTACCACATCAGAGCCATTTACAACCATTCCCCTGAAAACTCACCGTGGTCCAGGACTCCCCCAGAGCTTTGTAACACTCTCCCGCGGCTCTCACATTACTTCTGCTGGGCTCACATCCATTATCTTTCTGTTGATCTGAGCTTTACCTAATGTCTAGTCTGGTTGCACACCTGTGTCCAGAACCACAATTTTAATTGTTCCTGTAATAGCCAAAGGCAGCTTTCTTCTGACTAGATAGTTCCTACAAGCAGAAACTAAGTCCCTAGAATGTGCATTTGCATAACGGAAGGCCATTGGAGCCTTTTGTTATCCTCATCACATGGCAGTGTTCACAGAGTTTTATAACGACCCTCATGCTTTGCCTTTTATTTTATTTTTTAAAACACTTTTTAAAATATTTTATTTATTTTATCTTTAGAGGGGAAGGGAAGGAGAGAGGGAGAGAAACATCAATGTGTGGTTGCCTCTGGTGCATCCCCTGCCGGGAACTGGCCTGCAACCCAGGGATGTGCCCTGACTGGGAATCGAACCGCGATCCTTTGGTTTGCAGGCTCACACTCAATCCACTGAGCTACACCAGCCAGGGCATGCTTTGCCTTTTAACTAGGAACATCTTTATTGTCAGATAAATATCTTCCCTGCCAACAATTTCATGTGAAGTCTCACTGGGCAGGATTTGATGATCCCAGTTTCTTAGTGAATTCCCAATGCACTAGAATTCTGTGACTTGAGAGATCAATCAAGCCTCCTAGAAACCCATTCCCATGGAAAAGCTTTCCAAGAAAACAAGTACAAGAACTAACACAGGAAATGGGGGTGCCTGCCCTTGTACTCATCACAGAAACATCCAAAGTTAATGTTGTTATTATGCTTAGAAATTTAAAACCCTACAGAAGCTAGCATCTCAAAATTAAAAACACAAACCTTCTAACTATTGACTCACAGAATGAGTTTCCTGATGCTCTCCTAACTTTCCCATTAAATTGTTAATGGTAGTCTAGACAGTATCTTGGCAGCATGGCTTTCAGAAGGATGGGAAAAATGCCAGAAGATTTGAGTGTATGTGATGGTTCATTTTACGTGTTAACTTGGCTAGGCTGTGGTGTCCAAATGTTTGGTCAAATACTAGTCTAGATGCTCCTGTGAAGATATTTCATAGATATGATTAACATTTAAAGTCAGCTGGTTTAAAAACAAGATTTACTCACAATAATGTGCTGGACATCACCCAATCACTTAAAGGCCTCAAGAGCATAACACAAAGTTTGCTCTACAAGAAGGATTGTGACTCAATGCTGTAACACAGAAATCTTGCCTGAGTTTCCCATCTGCTGGCCTGCCCTATGGATTTCAGGCTCAAGACTGTGAGATCAACTCTTGTCTGAGTTTCTAGCTTGCCAGCCTGCCTTGCAGATTATGATCTAGCCAGCCTCCACAATCATATGAGCTAATTGCTTGAAATCAATATCTATCTATCTATCTATCTATCTATCTATCTATCATCTCTCAATATTTATCTATCTCCTCTTGGTTTCTCTTCTCTCAAGAACTTAGATTGATACACTGTGTTTCCAGGGTTGCTCCCAGTGATTTGCCTTACCTGGATTCAGTAAAGTAGTCTCTTCTTAGGTCTCAAGTTATTGGGGCTGGAGGCATAGATTGCAATAATTTGGTCACATGAGCCTTGGGGAGAGTCATGGATCTAAATCCAAAGAAATGTCAATCTATACTCACAGACCTGCTTTCCAAAATGATGCCATAGTTGGGCCGGAAGAAGAGAGAACTGGTTTCCCTTTCTCATCTTGCAGACGAACTTGTGTGTTTCAGGGCAGTTCCCTTCCCAAGTTGTTCTTGTTTCTTGGTGGCCTTCTTAGCTGATAGCTGGTGGTTTTTGTTTTAACATTTGCTCTGGTAGCTCCTCTAGCCCACTTTCCACCCTTACTCTTCTAACAGTCAGTAAGAATGCGTGTTGACATAAGTTTTAAAAAATTCTTCTATGAATGTGGTCATGGCTCATAATCCATCAGCTTTCCGTGAAGAATTTGGAAGAAAAAAGAAAGTTTAGGTAGCTCTTTGCTTTTTTTCCCTCTTGGTTCCATCAGGTACAGGATATCAGCAATTTCTCCCACTTCTAAATTTTTGAGAATTGATCCCCAAAGAGACAAAATATTTGGCCTGATTTGTGTGTGGGCAAACTGGAATTTGCACCTTCATATTCCATGAGGAATCAAGAGGCAAATTATAACTCAGATTTTATTTGGTCCCAATGACATTTTTTCTTTTTAGATTGACTCATTCCGTCCTCTGAGTTTCTACCTAATGTCCTGTCAAGATGAACCTGAACTTGCTCTGTTCTCTGCAACTCCTTCACAGGGATGTTAAGGAAAAGCAAAATGAAGGAGAGGGAAACAACCAATAACACCAAACTCTTAACAAACAGAAGATCAAGGGGAAAAGTCATTACAGATCCTAAATAAGAAATATGGTTGTGTGCCACATAACAACAGGGATAGGTTCTGAGACATGTGTTGCCTGGCAATTCTGTCACTGTGCGAACATCCTAGAGCGCGCTTACACAAACCTGGGTGGAATAGCTCCCTACACAGCTAGGCTCTATGGCACCGTCTATTATGCAAGCTATAAGCCTGTACAGCATGTTACTGTACAGAACAACGGGAGATTAAATCAAGCACAAGAGAAAATGGTGAAATCAAGAGACACGGTAAACATGAGATATATGAGCCTGCTTCTAGCATAAACAGCATATCATTTTACAGTAAACCTGTTTTTATAAGTAGAAAAATTATACTCTAAAATAATGATAAAAGCATAGTATAGGAAATACATAAACCAGTAACATAATCATTTACCATTATCAGGTATTATGAAGTGTACCTAATTTATATGACTGGTAGCGTGCAGTTGGTTTGTTTATACCAGCATCGCCACAAACATGTCAGCAATGCGTTGTGCTACAACCTTAGGACTGCTACAACATTACTAGGTGATAGAAGTTTTTCAGCTCCACTATGATCTTAGGAGGTGCATGACTGTAGGCACCTCACACTATACAACCTCAGCAAGGCAAATGTTAGTGTATGAGCTATTCCTCTTTTTACAGAAACCCCAGCCTGTTACCAGTGGAACTACAAATATCTACACTCAAGCCACTTTAGTCTGTGTTGGATTAAATTTAGCTTCCTTATGTACCTCTTCTGAATGGGGAGAAGAACACTCAGAGATATGCTTCAGGAAATTTTCTTTTGTTCTAGATAAAGGGGCAATGACCAGTGGCATGACCTCTCTGCTATTTCTCACCCATATTTTTTTGTGTCCTGAAAATTCTCTCCAAGCGTCATTGCAGAAATGCCAGTAGTCTCATGCTCAGGAAAGTATCAGCATGGTTTTCACTTTATAGCTCCATATTAATTAGAAAAGCAGAAAACCATTGGCATTGTGGATTCTAAGTGCATGAAGTCCAGCTACATGGTACTACTTGCCTCTTATAAGGCCTTCAGAAAAGCTAACATGGATATATGGGCATGATTGAAGGCAGTAGCTCTCAAACCCCAGTGGACACTATGGCCTGGAGGGCTGCTTCAAGGCTGATTGCTGGGATGTCCCCTGACCAATTCAGCAGGCCTGGGGTGGGGACCAGGGAATCCTGACAAGGTCCCAGCTTCTGCCCATGCTGCTGATCTAGGGGCCAGGCTCTGGAGCCAGTGATTTAGGAAATAACTGGCATGACATTACATGTTATTCCTGTCATGGGACACAAAAGAATACTGCACCTATTACATAAGAAACAGCGTTATGCTTCTTTCTTCAGAAATATTTTCCATTCACTTCAGGATTATTTTGAGTTTACAGAAATTACAAAACCAACCATAACGAGGGGTTGTTATTTCTCTTGCTAACCATTTTTCTTTTTGATTCTAGATCCCAGCTGGGAAGACAATAGTGTTTAGGGATCTCCTCATTTCTTTTTTACAACTGCTTAATTTTAGCCATAACACTGCTAAATCACCACTTGCTGGCTGCATTGTTTTGTTCCATATTGTCCCAGAAAAAGAAAAAAAATCAGTAACATTTTTTTCTGCCATTAATTTATGTAGCATTTTTTTTTTCTTCAGAGAATAGTTTGGACCATATAAAATACTTGCCTATCATTTCCATTTAGTGCAGCATTTAATTTACTCTCTAAGCGTTGGTTTGAGATAATAAGAAAAAATACCCACAAATTCATTCCCTTAAAGAAGGCCATGTGCTGCAGAAGAAAGATGCTGATTATGACATCGGAATAATTAAGCATGAGGCCAATTTTGCCACCATCAAAAGCCCTGCGGTGTTTAGCATGTCCGTGCCTCTCTCTGGGCCTGGTGGTGGGAGGACCATACAATAAGCACACAAAATCTTTATATAATTCTAACTGTTGTGTAAGATTGAAAATGATTGCTAACAAATAGACTGAATTATGTCTACAAGCACATTTTATTTTACAATAGCTGTAGGTTACATAACACTATATGATAAACTTAAGAGCTATTTATCATTAAATAAATTATATTGAAGTTATCCTTATTTCTAGAACTCATATATTAATTATTAATTTTATTTTTAGTACATTTACTTCTAAGATGCTGCAAATTACTTAAAAGTTTTTTGATCTGGATTTTAAATAAATTCAAAGGTGTTTTAAGTGTTCATGGAATCTAACAAGAAGCTTCCTAGACTTTAACAATGAGAATTTAGTAGATATTTTGAATTTGATCAGATGTATTTAAGGCTGACTATATCAGTAATAGTCATAATGATTTCACTGTTATATAATTTACTTAAAAACAAGACATTTTATGTTATTCAAAAGTATATTTTACACAGTAAAAATGCAAATGTAAGATAACATAATTTAATTTTAACTTATTTCTTATGAAATATATTTAAAAGTAGATTTTTTGTCCATTTCCAAATCCTCATTCTTTTTTGAAATATTAGAAAGATAATTTATTAAAGAAATAAGATCATAAGTATAACACTTTAAGCAAATAAATCCACTGAGAACAGAAGCAGCTGTGATACTTCCAAAGTGTATAACCTCAACGCATTTTTAATTGCATGTAGCTCAACATATTTTGGTTGCATAAATGCATGGACAACATTCAGGAATAAATATAATTCACTTTTTACCTCCAAATTCTCCAGCAACAGGTAGTCAAATTTGATTACTTTACGCTTTGAGTTCGTGTTATAGAGAGCTACAAAATTGTTACATTTATCAATTTCTCTTTCCCTGAGCACATAGTCAATCTATTCAATACTCATGTATTATTCGTATGTCTACTAAAGAACATATCACCACTTTATAAGTATTATTGTATCTTGTTACCAAAAATGATCAAAGGAATTTTGTTTGGACAATAGACTAAATCTTTTCAAGGTGAAAAGTAAAAACAATTAAATTTGTTTTCTTTGTGGTAAAAAGTTTGAGAATCCTTAATATTGCCCAACTCCATTGTTTAATAAATGGTGTAAACTTGGATTCATACAAATGACATGGCTGATAGGCTATCCTACACGCAGTGAGAGAACTAAGACCAGAAGCTCAGATTTCTGATGTGGCAGACCTGAGTCTTTAACCCAGTATTCCCTAAAAAAATTAAAATTAAGAACTCTTTAAACATGTCCAGGGTTTGAGGATCTAGCTCACACTACAGGAGGAGACTTAGAAGATACAGCGGTGAAGTACAATGTCGATCCCGGACAGGATCCTGAACCAGAAAGTGGGGATCAGTGGGACAACTGTCATGATCTGCAAATGTCTGGAGATGACTTCACAGTGTTGTTAACTGTATTTTTTAATGAAGTAACTGATTTAAAATATTTAATCCTTCTATAGTTAATATTTTCATATAGCTTTATCCAACATAACTCAAAATACTGTGATAGTATTGGTTTAAGTAATTATAAAATTTACCCAAACATTATAACGGTGGAGTGATTTATGCGGTACAATTACTTCCCTCACATGAGATATTATTCCCCTGTAAACAAAGTTTTTCTGTGAATCCATTAACCTAAAGCCATGGTAGAATTCTTCAAGTGTAACTAGTACTCTGAAATAAAACACAAGCACTCCTGATAGGCTGACCTGGCTGGTCTTCGACATCGCTGGGAAATTGTTAAATCTGGGGATATTCTCTACTCACTTTATCCTACACTTTTTTGAGGTTTTGTCACCATTAATTATTAATTTGACATTACCTGGGAGATAACATCTCAGTAGTTCTACTAATTGTTTGTGTTTTAAAAACAGGAATCAGCTTTTCCCTTTTAAATATTTAAATAACTCTTTAGGCTATAATAATCATATTAATTGTGTCTGCTGGAATTTTTTTAAAAGATATTATATCAAAGGAAAGACTATAGAAGTAATCAAATGTGCAAGAACTTTTTCTTCTTATTGACTTCATGAATAAAGCCAAATGATACATAAAGCAGTGGACAAAATGCCAGAAGGTCATGATATACATGCTATAACTGGTACTTAGAGGCTGCTGCAGTCTATCCCCAGTAGGCATCGGATGGGGACACAGGGGTAAAGAGACCCTTGTATAGTTGTATTCCTTCTAGAGAGATGATTTTAGATCTTAGCTTGTGTCAGAGTCCAAGAAACTTCTAACAATAAGTCTTGAGTTCGTAGGTCCACAGAGAAATTTCTACATTCACAAAACAAGATGTTAGATTCTCTATTCAGAAGGAATGTCTCAATTGTATCACAGGAGGTAATTTTTACCTCAAAAGACAGGAATGTGTGAACTAAAAAGTATTTGGTACTTCTAGTATGTGCTCAACACATGCATGTTTTCATGCCCTACTAATACTTTTAACAGAATTCAATTTGGAGAATCCTCAGCCTTTCGTTCACGTACTAAGTGGTCGTTCATTTTTTATTTCTGTTAAGACCTGTTCAATCGCATGATTACTCCCACTTGCTCTAGTTAGTCTCAAATTATTTGTTTTAATTTTATTTTTCAGTTACAGTTTCTACTCAATACTATTTTGTACTCGTTCAGGTGTATAGCATAGGGGTCAGACAATCATACACCTTACAAAACGATTCCCACTATCCCCAGTACCCACCTGGCACTGTACGTTGTTAGTACAATTTTATTAAGTGTAGTCCCTATGCTGTACTTCACACCTTGTGACTATTTTGTAATGATCAATTTGTACTTCTTAGCCCCTTCACCTTTTTAACTCAGCTCCTCAACGAAATAAAAACAGACTCATAGGTACAGTCTCAAATGTTACGAACTTTATAACATTCCTAGTTTTAAAAAATCAACATATGATTTTGGCATGCCCCAAGGGTTACCTGCTCAGTAGCCATTTCTACCTCAGCATGACTGAGGATCCCCTAAATTCAGGGGAAAGAGGTTCATGACAGAGTCATGAGACAAGGCCTAAGAAAGCCATGCTTCATTAGGGCAGCGAGAGCCCAAAGAGGGCAGGTGTCCAGAGTGTAGTGCATAAATAGTCAAAGGCTTTCAAGACAAGAAGATCACGAGGACAGTCCTGGCTCATAAGAGGCAACTAATACACATCATTGATCTTTATGAAAACTCTATAAGGTAGGTATCACTTTGCTGCTAATCATTAATTACTTCCTTTACATGGAAGTTGTGAAACAAAGGGCTAGCCTACATTGCCAAATATTTTTTCTAATCAACAAATGAGAATTGTACAACAAGATGTTTCCTTTGTTTATCATGTAAGAGACTATTATTTTTGTATAGCTTTGCCATTGGGTTTATTATTTAGTTAAGATATATGAGATAGATCACCTTCCTCGAGAATGTAGTGTTTCTGCAAACAGTTTTGGTTACTGAACTTAAAATTTTTAGCTATTAAATAAATTGGTCATCTGTATAATCTATATATCTGGAGATGAAAAATAGAGGAGAAACAAAACCTCAAAATTGACAATTGAAAGTCATTAAAAATCGTCCATAAGGCCCCAAAGTGTTATCCTTGGGCTTTCATTCTACTCTGATTCTAACCCTCCAGATTCTGTGATTTGCGGGGCCACAGTGCCTGAGAAAAGGAACTAGAAGGTGAAGGGGGATCTTAAAGGAACCCCATTGCTACTCAGGTTCCAGAGCAACTGCAGAGATGGAAACCTGTAAAACCCAGACCTCGAAAAGTGTAACATCTTGGACCAGCTGACCTGGGGACAAAGAGACTCTCATATTTAAATAAGACTTAATGGTTTTCTTCTTGATGAGTCACAGAACTAACCTGGAAACATATTCTCTACAGGCTGCTTTTGAAAGCAGTGAAATTTATATTGTATTTTGAATTATTTTCATTTAAATGACATGTTTAAAAATGACGCTATGGGGTTAGAAGTGAAATTCTAAATTTAACCTGTTATATAAGGTGTAAAAATAATTCATCCTCCACAGATAAAAATGAAAGTTTTAGTCTATTTCCAATTAGATTTTTCAATATGTAAGAAGGAATTTCTATAACTCATGAAAATTCTTACAATTTATTTGTCTTTCTCTAGCTCAAACTCTCAGCAAACCAGGAGAGAGGTAAGAATTAAAAAAAACGCTGTTGTGAGTGACGTAATGGCATTCGATGTCTTGTGCTTAAAATGCACTCTATCAGGTCTAGAATATAAGTAATTGATAGAACAAGACCTTGGCTACAGGTCATCATTCAGGGTCTGCAATGCCAGCAATGAATGGGAGACCAAGGGCACCTTGTCCTCTGTCCAGCCTTTCATACAGACCAGCTACAGCACCTACACCTACACGGACCTTGCTGGACTAGTGAACAGAGGATGCATTCTCATCATTCATGATGGATAAGTCTGTGGCTGTGACGAAGGGGCTATAAAGATGAAACAGGGAAAGGCTATGAAGAGCGCATGCATAGCGTACTAGCCATATACCCTTGAATACAGCGATGCCAGTTATTATGGGCCCACTGCTGACCACTGGATAGTTTCCCAAGGAGAAAGTCAGTAAAAAAGGAGGAACAGTTTCACCAGCTGAGAATGAGTTTAGAAAGCCCTGGAGAGACTTCACTTCTCACCTTGCTCTTCAAATGTACCTTCTGATTGCTCTATGTGCAAATATTTTCAGGTTCCAAGTTGTTCTTAACGAATGTCTGCTCTTTTCTTGATTTTTCTGAACCTTCACTACTTGATTGAGGAATGGTGTCAAGTCTGATAAAACAGAAATTTGTAGTTATGCTGATAGACAGACTTAAAAACACATTGTTTTCTTAATGGATGTTTACACTCAGAAGACAGACTCGGCAGTTTTGAGGAAAACCAAACCAAGCATAAGAACTATCTCCTGGTCACCGTTAGGCTCTACAGTTATAATTTTACATGGTAACATTGATATCTTTTTTCCTCCCAAGCCCTAACATAGGTAATGTAGTCCCCCCGCTTGTGAGTAGATTTAGAATGAAAGAATAAATGAGAATGTACGAAGAGTAAAGAACATGGGAGTGAGGGTGTTAGCAGGCAAATCGTAGCTACATGGTTCTCCTCCTGCCCATCTGCGTTAGCTCCCTGATGTCCTCTTTACTTCCCTTCCGTGTTCCCCAGTATCTCCCCCGTCTTTGGATGCTCACATTGTCTTAGGAAAAATTATGTGAGTACTTTTCACCATGGAAACAGGCCCCTTCCAGGTGGAAAGGGTCAAAAACAGGCCAGTTGCCTCCAAACTCTCCTCCCACCCCCAGCTAGATGCCAGCACCCAGTGGGGTCTCAGGAAGCATGAGGGTGACGCAAGAGCCTCCCTCAGCCTGGGTCCTTCAACTCACCACCCCCCGCCCCCCAGCCCCACCAAAAACATGGTACTGTTACAGGGGCTAAAATATTTTTATTGTGTTAAATTTCTGAATTTGGGGATTGTCTATTACAACTCTAACCTAGACTTATCTAAGAGAGCTGTGCACTCATACTCTCCCTCCAACTACTACAGTGTACATGTTTGAGGGTCTGTTAAAGTGACTGCAGCCTCACGAGTAGAAATGAGAAGAGTGGCAGGGCCGAGGGGGGAATCCGCAGAGGAGACCCTCCCAGTTTTCAGGAATTACAACTAGCCCTGCAGAAAACTTGAAGCTCCATATATGTGTTTTTCAATCCGAGTTTGGGGCATAATCAAGAAATTATGGCATTTGTATATCAAACTCCATTTTCTCCTATCCTACTGCATTCTGAGGAATAAAAGGAATCTGGAGGTAAGATTTGGAAGAGGAGACCTGGATTCATAACATCATTACTAACAAGCAGTGCACTGGGGCCAAAATGATACAGACACATAGTTTTCATATCACAGGAGTGAATCTGTGTCAAAGAAGCATATATGCATCCTAGATGCCCATCATGGAGGCTGTTTGTGCAGATGTAACATGGTATAGTTTCTGACAATACAACCCTTTTTAATATTTCTAAAACATGCCTGTTTTTCTTCAATTCTAGCAATAAAGTGTCAAGCTTTTATGATTCTAATCTCTTATTATGATTCACTTATTCAGGTAGTTCTCCCTACTGAAATGACACCAGCAGGCCAGGCCACATTCTTTAAAGAAGCATCAGTGCTTGACATCCCAGCTACCCTACAAGTAGCATGGTACTGTCTGGGGTGGGGTACCAGGAAACAGGACACACTTTCATGCACAAGCACATGCATGGGGCTGAGCTTGCCTGGGGACTGGGGGAGGAAGGCAGGCTAGGCTCAGTGGATTTGGTAGCTGCATGACTTGGCAAGCTGCGGGATTCTACCCACTGTTGGCTGCACACTTGCTCCAAAGGCCAAAGACTGAGACCCAATAAAAGAAGGCCCGGGAGCTGCAGTGGGAGAAATAAAGAAATAATGACCACTAGTTCATTTAAATGGAATACAAAGTTAATACTAAATAACTAACTCTCATGCCCCACCCTGCCATGTTACTGCTGCAATGGTCCATTCCAGCCTTTGGAATAGGAGCTTCAGGACCTGTCTTTAAATATGAGGCTCTGTGGTAGCCTAAATCTCAGAGAATATTGAAAAAACAGTATTTTGCCCTGACTGGTGTGGCTCAGTGGTTGAGTGCATGCCTGCGAATCAAAGGGTCATCAGTTCGATTCCCGGTCAGGGCACATGTCTGGGTTGCAGGCCAGGTCCCTGGTAGTGGGCAGGGACCTGGCCTGGGTTGCAAGAGGCAACCACACATTGATGTTTCTCTCCCTCTCTTTCTCTCTCCCTTCCCCTTCTAAAAAATAAAGAAATAAAATCTTAAAAAAAAAAAAAAAGAAAGAAAGAAAGAAAAAGCAGTGTTTTGCAAGTCTCCTGCTATTCTGGATGAGTCACTTAGATAGATGCCTGCGTGCCTCCCATTTCTGCAAATGACAACTTTATCTTCCAGTTGGTTAAACCACAAATTTTGGAGCCATTCTGCACACCATTGTTTACAGCTCTGACCTAGCAGGGGATCCTCGAACAGATTACCGGACTGGAAGGGCCTAGGGCAATAGGGTAACTAGGAGGCTAATGAAAGCCAAGCTGAGGGGTGGGGCCAGGGGATTTCAGTTGTCTGAGTCTCTGGAAACCTCGGGGTGGGGGTGGGGACTGGGAGATGGCTGCATTGATGTCATATTAGGCTGGTAAATGAGAGGTTTCTTATCTACAGGACAAGAAGAAGCAGTTTCAGTTCAACGGCCAAAGCCTAGAAGAGCAATGCACATAATTATTTAAAAAAATAACATGGGAACAACTAACCTGCTGCCATATCCTCAGGCATAGTTTGTTGGAATGCAGGCCTCCTGCCTCCTGTCTAATGTACCAGTCAGGGTTGTTCGCAGCCTCTGAGCTACTCACCCTGTAAACACCTGCATACACCATGAACAAGTGGGCAACTCTTATTGAAAAGAAGGAATTTTAGATTCCTTCACACAGCTTGTGAATTTCAAGAAAAGAAAATGAAGTTTTCTTTGGAGACAATTTTTTTCTATTTTACTTTTAATTGTGAGATTATAGAGGAATCAGATTACAACTCTGAACATTTTAATAAGAAATTGAAAAATGCAGATGATTTGATTAAAAAAATGTCTTCACAAGCTCATGGCATGATCTAAAGTAGAAGCCACTTCTTCCGTCGTTAACATAAATACCACAGTCTAGGTTAGAATGTTAGAAACATTTCAAGGCCTGTGCTAAAACAGAATCATTTTTGTCTAAGATACTGCAGCCACATACGTTTTTTCAGAAGCACCTTCGGGACCATGTCCCTGACTCAGAAGGTGGGCACTACAAGGCAGGGCTTCTGAGATTTTGCAAATAGATGAAGGTGGAAATGAGGTTTCCTTTCTTCCCACTAAATAAGAAAAAAAAATTTAAAAATGACTTCTTGCAGAAGGGGAACCTCTAGAAAGAAGCTGAGAAGAATGAAAAAGGGAACAAGAAACCCAAGGAAATGAAGGGGATGGAACAGGTTTGCTCCTGCATGAAATAAACTTGACGCAGCCAGTTTTCAAGTCCGAGCCTCTGCTTTGAGTCCGCACTGCTGTGTGGGGGCTGAACACACCGTCCTGTTATTTTATTTCTCTTCATATGACCCAGTGTGATGGGTTGGGAGTGAGGACTGGGAGTGGAAGGTAGCAGGGAGAAAGAGAGATTTCAAGAATGATCCAGAAAGAGATGAGAGAGTCTTGAGGTGAATTGCATTTATATGAGGTGTTGGCAGCCACCATTATGGTTGCTAATGTTTTTCTATGAAAAAAAGACAACTCCCAATTCACTTGACACTGAAATCTCAGACTCTATCAGCACTTACAGCCTAAGATTTATAGAGTAGGAAGGAATAACACATAACCGGGGGAGTCATTCTGTGACATCGTTTTCAGCCCTCATGGCTCAGGGCTAAGGAAGGAGTGAGCTACATTTTAGTGAGTCTGTGGGGCCTCAGGGATGCCTGCAAAACTCAGAGGTGAAGGACTGATGGGGACCAACTTTAAACCTAACTGTCCTAACTCTCAGGGCTGGGGTGCTTAATCAGAGTGTAATGTAACAGACTATTTCAGAGAGAGAACACCGAGTTAGCCTCCAGAATTGCTTTAATGCTCTGTATCAGTGATGTTCAACCTTTTTCATCTCATGGCACTTATAAACTGGTTACTAAAATTCTGTGACACATCAAAAATATATTTTTGATTGACTTACAAAAAATTAATAATAGTAATTATCTACCCTTTGTGCTCCAAAGTGACTTCTAAAAAAATCAGTGACGTATCTTTGAATATAAGCATGTCTAGTACCAAGAATTAACCAATCATATGTAAGCTTATTATGCAACATGACCAATAAGATGCAACTCTATCATGTGACCTATATATTTATAGTTCAGGACAGGGCATTCACACTGGTGCATTATTGTTATGCTGGCTATGGTCTCTTTTTTATATTTAACAATTGAGGGGAAAAGAGGTCACCACCTCTGACTAAATAGTCAGGTATCGCATGTTCTAAAAATTCTTAGAAATTCTTGTGGCACACCAGCTGAAAATCACTGCTCTATGTAAACCCAGCAGAGGACTTTACAGAGCCTCCCACCAAGAGGGCTCCATTTCCTACCCTAACCTGAAAGCTGCCTGAGATAATCCCTACTTTGGCTAGAAAATTGCTCCTTCCAACAGCAGTAATCTCAAAGGGCAAAGTGCCTCATTACCAGGGAACGTAGACTATAGAGCACTTAAGGGGCACATTATATATATAAAGATGTGTATATATACATCTTTATATAAGATGTAACCTAAAGATGCCACAAGAGATACATATTGTCTTTATAGGGTACATTTTATGGGAAGTGAGGAATTCTAAGGAAGCTCAACTTTTAAGGAATAAATGCAGTAGTCTAATAAACATATGAAAGAAAATATGTAAAACTGAAGCAAATAAATTATGCTCCTATGAAAACAAACACAAACAACTTACTGAAATTCATATATATAT
The DNA here is from genome assembly GCA_004027475.1 of Anoura caudifer. NCBI lineage: Eukaryota > Metazoa > Chordata > Mammalia > Chiroptera > Phyllostomidae > Anoura > Anoura caudifer. The sequence goes on from PVKU01004771.1 coordinate 36,509, forward strand.
ATATATATATATATGTAATTTAAACTTTTAGGACTTTTCTCAGTGTTAACTGCATAAACAACCCTCCAAAAACTTCTGTTTGAAATGTCAAGTCTTTTGCAGACATATCATTTGAAAAGGGATATAATTCATTTACTTATGAATGACAATAACCCTCAGGCAAAGGAATCAAGCTTGGCAAATAAGTCACTATTACAGATTATTTTGAGGAAGAAAATGAAAATTTTCATTGCCTTTTTGCATGATTTACTCTTCTTATCGTTAGTCACATTGACAGATTGACAGAAACATAATTTTTTAACTAATGACATTGCAGTAAACAAGCTTAAACCTGAATCCTGAATTAACATTGCTCAGTTTCATATCCCAAGGCTGGCATTGTCTGGTGTAACAGACAGATGAAAGGGCTGGTTTTCAGAGGACGGTGATGGTGCTGTTTTCTCAGGAGGTTCACGGGTGGAATCTGAAAGTGGAGGAGGAAAAGAAAAGTCCCTGCTCTGTCCTGATGAGCCTTCACCCTGTCAGCCAGGGCCACCCAGTTCATCTGGGGACCTCTAAGGGAAATACTTCTTTTCTTCACCATGGTCTGCTTTCTCATGGGGCATCTGAGTCCATCCATAGGTAATGTACAAATCTTACTCAATGATTAAATTCTGGACAAGGAGGCATATTTTGCTACTACATGGGCTGCCTCTCTCTCTTTCTTTGTTTTTGTTTGTTTTTTTATTCTTTTTTCCAGAGAGCTGGTTTAGCAGTACATCACTGGCTGCATGTCCTCGTCTCCTCATCCATTGTGGAGAAGCTGGGAACCCCCAGGAAAAGAGGATTTGGGCACAGGATTTGGACACATGCAACCAAAGAGCAGTGCAAAGTGAAAAGTTTGGGAAGAGCTGTGAGACAAAGACTGTGAATGGAGGAGGAGATCAAAGGAAGGAGTCTGATAGAAAGAACACAGCAGGACAATTGGTACACGGGAAATTACGGGAAGTAAGGATACACCAGTGCAGGGTAGAAAAGCCAGCTGACTTGGTGTCTTTTATAAGAGAAGTTCATCTCAGAAGTACCCTTCCTGAGAGAGATATCAGCATTTATTGAGCCCCTATTATGCGTCAGGTGCTCCACTACATGTCGGGAATACAACAGGATAGGCACACAGAGTGCCTTTCTGAAACCAACCACTGAGAAGGGGAACTGTTAAAAGCATTTAATCATAAAAGATTTAAATACAATAGGAGCATGCTATGTCCTTGTGAAACAGCCGCCAACTTCTTGCCCTAACACCTTACTTTCCTCTAGAGCACCCGAAGTCTATAGATGGGATCATGTAGTGGGGACCCAAAAGAAGTAGCCCAGAGAACCTGCTTTGTAACCTGGCTCAGCCAACACTGGCTGTGTCTCTTTGGTGAGTTCAGTTTCTCAACATCCAGCTCCTATTTTTCAAAAATAGGTCTAACAATATCTACTTTGCAGAACTGTTGTTAAAATAAAAGAAAATCAATGGTGATTTGATTGTCATGCGTGGTGCTGGAACTATGTTAGTGACTCAATAAATTACAGCTGATATTACTAGCTTAGAAAAATTTTATACCATCACCTTTGTGCCTGGTGTGCTGTTGTATTTACTGACAAAGGTGAAGAAGGACAGGGAAATAATAAAAATGGAATCAGATCTAAATGCAATCTGTTCAAATGATTTAAGCCAACATTGAAGTCTGGTCTACTTAAGAGGACTTGCACGTTAATCGAAGTGTAATTGCAGGAAGTGTTGGGACAGATTGCTTATTTTCTGTTGGTTAATATCAGCAAGAAGAAGATGGGTATTTTTTCTGCATGACATTAGAACTGCATCTGATAAGTCTTTAAAGACTTTTACAGAATTACAACATAAAATTGAGACTTTACTTAAGGTCTTTAACATCCATTCCTGGACATGCTGACTGCACCAGGAGCAGCTCACTGACCTGAATAAATGTTTTATTAAAACTGTCCCCAACCACCTTGTTGTAGGAAATTGTGCCTAAGGAAGCATGGTCTTATATGCTTTCTTATGAGCTCATGAAAAGAACAAAGGATAATATATGGGACACAAATCAAATATTGATGAGAAAAATTCCAGGAGTTGGGTCTCACTTTAAGGAAGCTATAAAGAAGAAAGATTTAGGACACAGAAAATTATATTTTCCCCATTGATGTGGCATCCTGTTGCTATGCAATGCGTTCCTGTAGCACTTGCACAGTCATCTATGATAATTAAAAAATATGACCCATGAAAATTCTTTTGTAAACCACAGACCCATGCAGAGGACTTGTTTGAAATGTGGGTGAGAACTCCCTGAGGATCCCCAGGTGTACTTGGAGGAGATTTTGTGAGATCCTTAAAAACAGTTTCACACATCTACATGCATATATATTTGTTTCAAAATTTATAATGTATTATACATATTGTGCTTTATTTTTGCTAAACATTTCACCATGAACATTGATATATATATATTAAATGTTCTCTGAATATTCCAAAAGAGCAAAAAAAACCAAGTTCTCTTATGACTTGCTAGTCCTCAGGCCCCACCTCTCTCCAGACCTTCAAACAACAAAACTGACCTGTGTGCTTTGGTCTGACCAGTTCCTGAGTCTGCCTAGTCAGGGCTGGCAGGACGCCATAGGCCCCATTGCCCATGTAGGGAGGGCTCTGGAAATCCCTGTTGTACCCTGAGCATGAGTACCAGCAAGACCCTAGAGAGAGCACTATGTCCCCATGGGGCCATTGAGCTGCACCTTCTTATCCTGGAGACATTTCCTACCCACTTAATCAGCCAAGTTTATGGTGTCACTTCCTGATGAGCACATTACATCTCCTATAACCCATTCTAATTGGCAGCCCCACTCACTGTCCAGCTCAGTGATTCACAATCCTGCCACTGAGCTCTGGATCCACATTCCTGAACCTCCCTTCACCTGACCCTTCCTGGAGCAGTGGGCTGCTGCTCCCCATCTGAACATCTGCCTGTGGGCAGGTGCATATGGCCAGTTTTTTCCTCAGCTTTTCACTCAGACACCTCTTGGCCCAGCACTTTCCTTACCAGCTCATGCTGCTGGCATCCAGCATTCTCAGGGAAGGCCCACCCTGGTCAGCGCATGGGGCTTAGTCTCTGAATGCAGAGTTAGGGCAGCTGTACATCCACCAGGGAGAGGCTGGGGCAGTCACTGTTTTGGGTGGGCTGCACCTATGCAGAAGCTGGTGGGGCTACAGAGAGAAATGTCACAGGAGGCAGCCCCTTCCCCCCATAATTGTATCACCAGGGGCCTCAATGGGGACACTGCCTTTTTCCTTTGCTCCTGTTCTCTTTACTTCTAGAAAACCTTAAGAGTCCACCTCAGGGATCACTCATGAATGTGGTCTGGACAATCTGGGCCTCAGCTCTGTCCTCAGTCATCTTTACTTCCTCCTTAGTCTGTTGTCACCCTTGCCTTCCCCATAAGCCCTCTTCTATGTGATAAAGCCACCTTCCTTCAAAACCAAATTGTGCTCCTCCTCTCCTGGGAAATTTTGGTTGCTCACCCACTGAGATTTAAACTTCTTTGCTGGCCCACAGGTACCCTCACAATTTGCCTCCAAACTGCTGCGTGGCCTATCACCCTCCCCCACCCTCCCCCACCATCCCGGGGTTGGATTTGTTTGCGAAAACAGAAATCCCACAATTACCATGGCCTACATGAGGAAGCTCGTTCTTGTCTTGTAAGAGAGCACACAGGCAGGCAATGCAGGGCTCGACTCTGCTCTGTGACTCTATGTGTGACTCTGTGCCATGAAAAGCTTGGAGAGCCAGGCTCCTTCTCATTCACTGTTCCAAGATGATGGCTATGTTTACAACATCCTCATAATATATGTTCCATCACCTGCCCTATTGACAGACTTGCAATGGAGTCACAAAGAGGTTACAAATGCTGTACCATGTCACAGAGCTGGGTCCCTTGCCCCTACCCCTCACTGCTTCTCCTCCAGTCATACCCTCTTGGTTGTTCTTCAGCATTCAGTTCATGCATCTATTTAATATTCTCTTTCTACCCTACACTTTACTGAGGTGCCACTAGCCTGCAGGCTTGCTGAGTGCAGGTCCTGTATCTCTAGCCCCCAGCCTTGTGTATAATTATATACTGTGGGAATTATTTCCTGAGGAGAGGTAAAAAATCTATTCCACCTAGAGACCCAATGAAAGGACAAGAGAACTCATGGTGTAGAGAGGAGACCAATTGTGCCTGTACAAAGAGTGTATATATGTGTGTGAGTGTGTGTGTGAGAGTATGTGAGTGTGAGTGTGTGGGTGAGTGTGAATGTGTGTGGGGGGTGAAGGAGTAGCCCAGAAAGATGCAGGAGTAACTTAATAGTGTAGAGTTCTGGATCAGAGTGATAAAACCATAGGAGGAGAAAAGAGAAGGACTTGTAAAATCAGAGGATAGAGCAGGGGCATCAAAGTCCTGCAACTGCATGGTGAGCCTGCTGCACCAGTGCTGGGACCCAGAAATGAGCAGGGTCACGGCCAAGGCAGGAAAGGCCAATGAACACAACAGAAACCACAGGTCATGCTGAGAGCAGTGAGGGGAGAGCCAGAGAGGCAGATGTCTGACTGGGGTCTTCGGCTGTGGTATTATTAGTGAGGGCTTCTGACAGCGATAAACAATGCCCAACTCTAGCAGAGAAACAAAACGAAAAGCAATGTGCAGGAAGAACTTGAGCAGTGCAGAAGGTAAAAGTGGAGCCGTGCGCCTGAAAGATTGGGGAGCCCCTGGAAAGGCTGGGGGCTCAGTGAAGAATGAAGAATGAGCAGGGTTTCCTCCGGGCTCCATTGCCAGGCTCATTAGCTCAGTGATGACTAGAGTCTCTGCCCTAATCTCTCTGCTCCATGGTGTGGAGTGGCTTGGGTGCCACCCTTGGCAAAGAAGGACATTTCATCTTGAATGATCATCAGCCCAACAGCACAGAACTGTAGCTCTGTAGTCTCTTTCCAAAAATTGGGGCACTGCTCCCTGAGAGTACATGCTCACCAGGGGATATGTCTGCCATTCACTAGAAATGGAAAGGATTTCTGCTGACAACCGGGCAAGATGTTTGTTATCCCAGCAGCAGGACTGGGGGGACGAGGAAAGACACAGAGATGGGAAAGCGCAGGTGGCAGGAAGGGAATAGTAAGCAGACCAGTGTGGCTGGAGCCGGATGGTGGTGGGGCCTAAGTAACATTGGGCCAAAATCTGAAAAACCACCTCAGTGACACACAAATAAGTTTCAGTGTTATTTTGTATACAAAGGGGAGCCACTAAAGGTATCTGGTGAGCAGTGGTCCCAAGTTACTTTGACAGATCTTTGCAGGCTGGAAGAATCGGTGGCAGGAAGATCAGTTAGGAGACCGTCGCAATGTTCAAGGGAGAGGTAATAAAGACTTAAGACAAGGTAGTGGCAATGGGAAAGGATGTTGGAAATAAATTTATTTTCAAAAGGGAAATTTAAGATCATATCTTTTCAATGAAGCCACTCCTCTGTGGCCTGAATTTAGTGCTGTCACCTGCAGCCACGCAGGCTACGTATGGCACACGGAAATTAATGGCTCTCCTAAAGCTGTGTGACATGGCAGCTCTGCCCAGAGCTTCTGAGATATATAGGTAAATAAATATCCACTGCTTCCTCATAGAGACCTCCAGTGATCGGATAAATCAAACAGTCCCAGCAAAGCAAGGAGTAAAAACAAAAAATATTGGAGATAGGTAAGGAAGGACCGACAAGCAAGGGACAAGTAAAGTAGTAAGAAGTATTTTATACGCTGAGAATGATGAATCTCGAGCTACAGACAGACAGAGAGATGGATTGTCAGAGGGAGAGCAGCTGCAGGCATGGGAAATCAGTTATGCATGTTTCATTGAACAGTTCAGGAAATCCAGTTCCCGTTTTCATTCAAGCATAGTGTTGTGCCTTGCTATTATTCTCAAGGAACTAATTCCATTTAAAAATTCCCATGGCAGGACTGCTTTATTGTAGGTAGGAATGGCTACCCACCAGGCAGTCCTAATCCCTTCATCCCATACCTGCTTCCAACCACAGCAGGCGGAGAGCCAGGTGCTCTCTTTCTCAACACCCTGCCCCTGGGAGGGCCCTGTGGCCCCGCCACATGGAGGGGAGGGAGAGCCCGCTGAGGGTTTGTGGGAAGACCTTTCCTTTTCTATAACATAAAGGAGCTCTGCTTTCTGCCTTGAGATATCCTCTTTGAGAACATGACACGTGGAATTGTGGAAGCCACTTTGTCACAGTATGGGAAATGCAGGAGAGTCAGAGACTCTGACTGAGGTCCCACTACCCTGGGGCTGCCCAGTCAACATGGAACCACTCATCTTCTTGTTCAATAAACAGTGTAGGTTCTTTTCAATATTTATTTATTTATTTATTTTAGATAGAGGGGAAGGAAGGGAGCAGGGAAGGAGAGAGAGAAACATCAATGTATGGTTGCCTCTCGCACGCCCCCTACTGGGGACCTGGACTGCAACCCAAGCATGTGCCTTAAACTGGGAATCCAACCAACAACCCTTTGGTTTGCAGGCCAGCAGTCAGTCCACTGAGACACATCAGCCAGGGCCACAATGTATGTTCTTAAGGGTTAAGCCACTTCTGGGTGAACCTTCTCTTAACTACAGATAAATGTGGTCTGAATTGATATAGTCTCAGTTGAAGAGTATAAAACATGCATTGCCTGTATCACAAATACTTGAATCTGAGCTTATTCTATCCACCACCTGATGAGTAAGTACTTTGAACCCAGGCAGTGAAAGATCATTATTGACAGGGTCCTTCTGCACCATTACCTCCTGAAAAAAAAGAGGCACATTTGTAGAACTGATGAATAATTAGGATAATAAATAATTCAATGTTTCAATCAATATTTTCTCTCTCCATAATTTCCAAACAGTATACCACACATCTATTTTAATAAAAGCAACATGAACTTTTGGATGCTATGTTTCAATTCTGAGTTATTTATCAATTGACAAGTTTTCCATTTGCTAATGTATGATTAGCAGTCTGCTTCAGGAATTAGTATGTTCTTTGTTTTTTTATTTTTATTTTTGTCTTTATTCCTGAAATAAAGTTACTCAGAACAAGTATGGCAAATAGGATTTGGTTTTAAATCACTAGAATACTAGTCACAATTAAGTTTGAAAAGAGCAGGTTTTTAACTTCCACAAATCTCCGTTGCTGTATTCTTATGAGATGTTTCATGTTACATCATTAGCAGGTTGTCTATAACAAGAGATTCAGTTGCTAAAAAGCTGTTAAACAAGGTGTTGGGATAGATGAACCTTGCTCAGTAAGATGTGGGTGTGCAGCTAAAGTGTAAATTCACTTTTAATTCCATTGATCCATCATCTTACAGGTCAATACTCAAGATTTTAGCTCCTGGAGTTTTAAAGGTTTCTTTTGGGTGTTGGCATAAGTAGCTCATATATCAAAAAATCCATCTGTCACATTTTTGGAAATTAAGTTCTTTCTACCAGCCACAAGTAATAAATTGAAGAGTTTGAAGTTACATTTATTCAATGGTCTCTTGAATTTGCTATTACATGTCTGCTCTCAGAATGTTGTTCTTGAAAAAAAATTTTAAGGCACACTTTTATTTCAGCTGTTTCTGGGAAGTACAAGACCAAGGTGGCAGCACATTTAGTGCCTGGTTAGAACCTGCTTTCTGATTGGTGGGTGGTAGTCTTCTCATTCTGACTTCATGAAGTAGAGAGCAGAGAGCTCTCTGAGGTCCCTTTTATAGGGACATTAATCCCTCCTCACCTAATCACCTCCAAAAACCGTCCCCTAGGGGGTCAGGATTTTTCAACATATGGATTTTGGGGGATATAAACATTCATTCTAGAAAAAGGATTAACTACTAAAAATTGAACAAAATACAAACATAGTACTTGACACATAGTGGAAGTAACAAGGGTTATGTTATTATTGGTCATTCATATTTTATCTGCACTTTATTATAATTATAAAAGGCATCTGACTTAAGCTAATAAATCATTATTCCCTAGAAAACTGTAAACCAGGTCTCCATCATCTTTAGAACAAAACACAATAATTAATAGGACAAAAAATCATCTAGTCCCCAACAAAGATAAAATGAACAATGGCAGGCATCCAAAGATTTGTTTTATGCAAATAAGGAAGTAATATTATCAATCACAAAAAAAATCAGCTAATAGGGAAGAAAAACATAGAAGTGATAGAGTAGATGAAGACTATTAGAAGAGCTATTATAAATGTTTTCCATTTGTTTAAGAGGGCAGAGGAAGAAAAGAGAAGAAAGGGAACAGAACTAGAATGTATACAAAAGATTCAAAAGGAACTTTTAGAGAAAAAATATATCTAAAATAAAAAAACAGAATAGAATTTAAAACTGATTAGATATTATAGAAGAGAACATCAGTGACTTTAAAGACATTGCTGTAGAAATCAACCAAAAGGAAACAGAGATATAAAATGATTGAAAAGATAAACAGTATCAATGAGTTGTGAGATAACATGAAGCAATCTGCAGGTACACAGAATAACAATGCCAAAGGAGGGGAGACAGAGGAAAGAAAAAGAAAATCATGTGAAGAAATAATATATGAAATTTCTCCAAAATTGAAAACTATTAATGTAAAGCTCCAAGAAGCCCAGTAAATATCAAGAAGAAAAACACAGCAAGCACAACTTTACCAAGCTGCTAAAACTTAAGATAAAAAGACAATCTTAAAAGCAGCCAAATAAAAAGAAGTTAGTTTCATACAAAGGTGAGAATGACAGAAGACTTTTTGTCATAAAATATGTAAACTAAGAAACAATAGACTCATATGTAAAGACCTAGAACAAATATTGTCAATCCAGAATTATCTATCAACAAAAATACCTTTCAAAATTGAAGGTTAAAAAAAACCTCAACTTTTTAGAGAAATAAAAATCTGAGAAAACTTATCACCAGAAGAATTTCATTACAAAAGATATTGGCAAGTTTTTCATAGAAAGAAAGAATAAGATAAAAAATGAAAATTTGGATCTACACAAAGTAATAAAAAACAGTGGAAATCATAAATATAGAGATAAGTGTGAACAATATTTTTCTCACATTTAATTGTTAAAAAACAGTAATTTTTGGTGGGATTTATAGCATATATGGCTATAGTGTCACAAAGAATGAATAGGGAGAAACAGAAACATTCTGTTTTAATGTTTTAAAACTATAGGAAAAATGGTTTAGTGTTATTAAAAGCTAAATTGTAACCAGTTAATAATGTGCACTGGAAAACCTGAATAAATTATAAAAAATAAGACAAAGAGTTAGCTAAAATACAAACAATGTTGATGAAATGGAATTATAAACAGTAATGCAAGCATCACAGAAAAATTCATGGCCATAAAAAAGAAAAATAAAAGAACGCATGTATAAAATGGAAAAAGATATGAACAAGGTAGATTTGAACCTAACTATATCAAAACTATATTAAAAGTGAGAAGTCTAAAATTTTAAATAAAAGACAGAGATTTTCATTTTAGATGAAAGTCAAAACACAACTATATGCTTTCTATGAGAGACTTGTTGTAAATACAAGGACAAAAATGCATTATAAGTATTTTGATGAGAAATACATCCTATGCAAACACTAACCAAGAGACAGGTGGCTCTGTCAATGTCAGAAAGGCCCTACTAGTATCAACGTACCTTCTAGAATAAGATTTTCATTATTGACAATGAAAGAGACATTCTCTAGGCTAGCGGGTTTAACAAGAAGCTGTAACAATGATAAATGCACCTCCCAACAGAGCTCTGAAGTATAAGAAGGAAACACAGATTAAACTCAAAAGAGAAACAGAGAAACCCACAATCATAGTTGGAGAATTCAACGTTCTTTTCTCGGTAATTGGTAGAACAAGTACAAAATTAGCAAGGATATAAAGAACAGGAACTGTGCTATCAACCACCTTGATCTCAAAGACATTTATAGAAATTTTCACCCCCAAACAGCAGAATACCCATTCTTTTCAAAGGGTACGGGCCATATCATGGGCTATAAAGCAGGTCTAAGTAATTTTAAGAGAACACAAATCATACAAATTTGTATCTCTGACTCAATTATTTAAATAATTCATTGTATGAATTAAAATTTTGATTATGTATTTTATTTTTTCCATTAGTATTTATCCCCCCACACCTTCTTCCACCTCCACATACCCCTTCGCACCGCTGGAAACCACCACACTGTTGTCTGTGTCCATGAGTTCTTCATCTTTAGTTTATTTGTTCAATTCCGCTACTCCCCTAGCCACCCCTATGCTGTCAGCCTGCTCTCTATCTATGAGTCTGTCTCTGTATTGTTAGTTCAGTTTGCTTATTAGATTCCACATATGAGTGAGATCATATGGTACTTGCCTTTCTCTGATTGGTTTATTTCACTTAGCATAAAACCTCTATGTTCATTATAATATTATTTATAATAGCCAAGATTTGGAAGCACCCCATGTGTTCACCAGAACATGAGTGGATAAAACAACTATGATACATTTACAAGATGGAATACTACTCAGCCATATCTTAAAAAAATGTTTTAAAAAATTTTACCCTTTGTGGTAGCATAGATGGACCTGATGATTTTCAATTGAACAATTAAAATAAAAATTAATAACAGAAACATATCTGGAAAAATCTCCAAATATTTAGACATTAAACAGCATGCTTATCAATAACCCTTTATACAAACAAATCACAGCACATCAAATTTTATGTAATACATATAATTAAAGCAGTGTTTAGAGTAAAATTTACTGCATAAAATTTTTATATGAGAAAATAAGGAAGGTCTTCAGTGGATGCTTGAAATCTTCCTCCTTAAAAAGTTAGAATAGGGAGATTACATTAAAACAAAAATAGAGGGAAAGGCAATAATCAAAAGAGGATATATCAATGAATGCTTTTTTTTTTTTTAATATGAACTAGCTATGCTGGTCCAGGAGAACCTGTTTTTCTAATCATAGTGGCAAATCCCTGGTTCATTCAGAAGTGAACGAGGTGAGCCTCAGAAGTTGTCCAAAAGCAAGTGCCCAGTTTGGTGGGGATACAAAATTTAAAACATCACCTGTAGAATGTTTCCTTGGTTGCCCACCATTAGCCCAGAACTCTCAGTAGTGTTCCAGTAAGTACTGAGGTTGGCAGGCAGTGTGTTCAGGCAAGAGCCTGCTCCAATTTGTCTGAGTTCAGTCAAGGCTTTCATTTCAGAAGAGAGAATTTAATTACTCATTTTATAATAATTAAGAATCTGACATCTTTAAAAAGAGGGACTGTTGATTATGCATTTTGTTTAGTCTCAGGCAGCTTGTAAAAGAAAGTTTCAAACTCATGATGGTTTAGCTGAAACTCAAGACTGCAAATTCTACTTGTGTTATTTTTCTGAAGTAAATTTGGAGGATTTTGGTTGTTGTCATCAGTAGATTTTTTTATCAGCTGCATTTTAACAAGAATAAACTTCTGTTACATTTGAAATTCTTTGCAATGAACTTTGCAGGTACTTTTCAATTACTCTAGGCAGATACAGTGTCTGGCAGAAGTAACACCATTGAATGTGGTTGGTAGTTATGTGAATGTTTTGCTTGACATGGACAGCAACTTGAACATTTCACGTAAAATGTCACATGATATGCTTGAGTATGATATGGTTATGTTACAGAATTACATGCTTATGATTTTGTAATAAAAGATTTGGTATAGATTACAAGCTCATAAAAAGAGCTGTTATTTGTGCTAGAACCTGTACATAAAATAAAATACATCCTCCTTTCTTAAAGCCGATGACACATATCGTCGTCTTCCAACACTATAAGTAAACATTGTTACAAAATTTTCCACTTCTCATATTTCAAGTGTAATTTCTGGAGATTGTAGATGATTATGTGTATGTCCTAGAGGCAGACCTTTGATGGACTAATTCCTATAATCCATCATTTTCCTTTTCTTTACATCTGTGTCATAAATCATTTTTACACTTGATTGTGCAGAATTTCTGAAGCTAAATTTTAGAAAATGTATAGTTTTGTGGCCATCTGCTATACCACATGATCATTTATACTAATATTACCTTTCTCCAGGCACTCAAAGTTCTTTTAACAAAATTTGACATTTTCATTATGACCATCTTTCATGTATATAACCTCTTCACTGAGATGTTTCAAAAAACTGAAAGCAAATTTTGTGTTTCCATTCTCACAAAGATGGATTTGCACATTTCTTCCAGAATAAGTATGGATCATTTCCCTTGCAGAGATATATTTAGAAATATAAGTGAAAGCATTCAGATACAACTGTGGAATTACAGACATTGTTTCATGATCTTTTTGCTGAAATATCATTTGGTGTTTTGGTGGTAACCTATCTCATAAAAAATCCTTAAAACATCTCTACCAGATATCATATACAAGTATAAAACAATCATCAGGGAAGAATATTTCTGCTAATTGGCGTGGGAGTAGGTTTCCCCAGACTATAAATCTCATAATAAACAGGAAGGGAAGAAGATAGCTGTGGAGGGTTTCCCATGCCTGCTGTCCCCTAGCCTTGAAGATCTGGGATTTAAAGGCCTGTTGAGGAGGAGGATGTTGTGTAAGGGGGAGGGAGAGGGCATGGCAGTTAGAGTGATTTGGGGCTCAAATAGGTTTACACCATAGGGGACTTTTGATGAAGGGTAGCTCCCAGGCAGAAGGGCCCAGCTCTGCCTCTCCAATGTGTTCCGGCTCCCTCTAGTCCTGGAGCCCAGTCCCTGGTCCCTGCCCTGGCTGGTAAAAAGTAGCCACCTACATTACACCTTCATATTCCCAAGACACCAGCATCCAAAGGAAGAAAGGAGCTCTCCTTTCTTCCTTTGGGAGCAAGGACATATTTCTAGGAGCACCTCATCTCTCACTGGACAAGACTGACTTACACGTTGGGTAATAGCTATACAAATAAAAATGCCAAGACCAGATGTAGCACATACCCTCAGTCACCTTGGATTTCAGCTGCAGCCATGAAGGACAATCCTTCAGGTTTATACTGAGACTGCAGCATCCATCTTAAGCACTTGCCTCCATTCCTGTTCTCCTCAGACTCCTGTGCAGCTTCAGGAGTTCATCCCAGGATAAACCTCAGCCATTGGGGGCCCCAGGAAAGGACACTTGGAGGAAGCATCGGTATCCTCTCAGCAGTCCTGGATAAATGAAGGTTCACACCCATAGTGAACCCTGATAAGGCTTCTTCTTCCCTGTCTCCTGCTCTCATCCCTCCCACCTGTTGCTGTGCAGTCATCTCCCCAATAAACTGCGGTCTAAGCACTTGCTTGAGGCTCTCTTCTAGGGGAGTTTAAGCTAAGACACCAGGCTTGGCCCTTTTTACGAAGGACAGAATGCATCTAAATGAAGACTGGCATCTAGTATGTTTCTTGCATTCAGCTAAGGGCTAGGGTGGCCTTGTGCAGCCACCCACGGTGCACTGCCCATCTACAGGAATGCTATTCAGTCTGCACGCTGTTTGCCATCCCCTGAGAACCGTGCAATGCAAAAGCTGCACCCTGTGTGCAGTGGCTTTGAGAGGAGAGGGAAAGGGGTGGGCATCTGCTGTCAGGTGCATCTGGGTGCCTTCACAGGGCCGAATGTAATTTCAACTCCTTAACAGTTAAGGAGTACTTACATTTACACAGTCCTAAAATTACATTTGGCCCCTTGAAGGCAACTGCGAGGTTGATGAGGTCCCTGGTGAAAATGAGTTTGACACCCCTGACACAGGAAATAAGAGAAATCATTCAGCACTCTGGTCATGCCCATGTATTTAAAATTTCTGTATTCCAGTGTGCAAGTAAATAAATATAGCACCTAAAATGAGATGTGGTTTATTGAATATCAATAATAAAATACTTAGTACTGAGCATTTTTAATGCTATTTAAACCATACTATTAAGTTCTTTACATAAATAAATTTATACAACACTAACAAAAAACCAACAAGGTAAATGTGTTTTCCAGATGAGAAATTAAAATCACAGAGAGGTCAAGCAACATGTCCAAGGTCACATACCTGAGCAACTACCTAAGCCCAAGTTTGGTCAATTATACCTTTAGAGGAGAAACATTAAGATATCAAGGGAATTTTAAATTGATAAGACTTTATTAATATAAGGTCATAATATTTGAGATCCAAATAATCCATTGGTAAATTTTTAACATAGAAGTGATAAATGTAGAGATGTGTAATCATTAGCGAGGCATATGGTGTTTCTAATATATTTATTGCTTAAAACATATTTCTCACAGAGTATTGAATATAGTACTCCATTGATTATTAGTTGTGTAACACTGGAGTATATCTGAGATCTACAAACATAATGTTGAGTTACTGCTTTGTACAATTGAAACAATCAATTAAGATTGATTATAAAACATCTTACAAAATGTCCATCTGTAGGGAACCATTTTGCATGCCGTGGAAATGTAGCTCAGCCCTCATGTGGAAAACTAGTGGTGTGCTTGTCGGCACACAGGACTACGCCCATGAATAGGTTTTCCTATGGGGAATCAGGCCTGCATTGTACCTAGGCTGCTATGAGACTTGCTTTTGCTAAAACTCCCTCACCCTGAATTGAGGCAGCAAATGTTTATCTCTAAAGTAACTTCCTAAAATCTGTGCTAAACCTCCCAAGTATGGAGTGCAACCAGTTCAACCTCTTTTTCCCTTGATCTGCAACATCCTTCTCTTTGAATTAATTAGCAACATTCTCTTCTTTGTTATCTGTAAAAGGTAATGCCCTGCAGTGAACCTGTGCATAGTAAATGAGGACTACCCTCCATACAATGTACCCAGAGAAGCAATAAAAGCCTGTCCAGACAGGGACTGAGCTCTCTGGCCCTCTTGCCCCCTCTCTCTCTCAGAGAATGGCCATACCGTCCCTTTTTCTCCACAGGACTTCTGTTGTCCATGTGTATTTGTTCACGAGCAGCCCCAACATACATGGATCCTGCCCGCCAGGATCCGCCACATCCATCAGCTCTTGAAGGAATTTTAATATGAATCTGAAAAGTACCTGTCCCTCCACACCTTCCTTCCCATGGCTTCCTCCTTTCTCCTGTGATATCAGAGGCCTGTGTGGGCCGCGATGAATGGTCTCTTCTAGATGCCATGTGACAGCTTGGACAGTATTGCCACAATTCAGCAAACATTCAATACATTTCCAATTAAATAGCACATAAGGAAAAGTGTTTTTAGCAGAGGCTTTTTTAATCTTCTAAAATAACCTTGAAAAATGTTTAAATGGTGAAACATATTTCTTCCTATGCCTTTAGTTAGTCATAACTACTGAAATACTATCAATGCCAGAAGTTGAGTTCCAACGCTTGACAAAAAACTTCTCCACAATATTTAAAGTATCTTCAGTTTTTAAAAAATAGCTTTGCTCTTTTATTTTTTTCTATGTATTTAAAGACAAATCCATGATTTTGGAGAATAATTTGAGAATACAAATTTCCAAAAAGAGCAAGTTTAGGTTGTTCACAGATGATGATGATGATGACGACAACAGAAATAGAGAAAGAGCCTCTTATTTACTCTAACAAGTTTTTTTTCTACTTGCCATGCTTTTGAAAATTTAACTGGTTTAGGTACAGTGTTGCTGGCTGAGGCAAATTTACGTGGAACTTTTCAGAAAAAAAAATGAGACTAAAACAAATAAAAATTTACTTCTTTGGGCTTTTTCCCAGACCTATTTTGATGCAATATGTGCTCTGACCAACTCATTTCTCGCGCCTGCTCCTGTCTTTTCTGAATCAGCTGTCGCACACTGGGCAGAAGAGCCCTCGGCATGAGACCTGGGATGGTGGCCTTGCTTGGCAGGCTGTGAGGTTCAGATATGTGACTGGGTTTCTCAGGGCCTCAATATCCTCACAGACCATTTGTGAGAACATTTTCAAAAACATTTGAAAAACCCTAATGTGCTAAACAAGAATGAGGTACTTTGTAATATTCTCATTATTAATTGTATGATAAATCTATTTAAACTTCGATTACCAGTTACATTTGGGTTCAAGTTTATTCTCAGGGGCATTATTTGACACACATAATAGTGCATAAAAATACATCTTATCAAAAGGGATGCTTACCAAGGAATCCCTTTGCTAGCATATGTTGGTTTTAAGGTCTTTCTTTTTGACCTTTAGGGGTCTCTGTGGTCATTTCTCCTGAATGAGGAAGATTCATATTTACTCTATGTTCTGTGTTGATATCCTTGGTGATAGCCTTTGAACAGCCCTTTTGCTTTTTGTGTGAAAGTTAAATAAAGGAGATAGTTTTTGAAATACCAACAACAGTAATGCTGTTCTGCGTTTGGATGCCCTTGATGTATGTAGCCCAGCATTTACTCCCATTCTTTAATATGTGTAACTTTTGAAGGAGACTTTGACTTACCCTTCGTTGAGATGTAATTCTATTTACCCACAAATATTCAGGATTCTTCCTCTTTTCATGTATAGTAATTTTTAGCATGCTTTATATTTATAATAACCATCAACTATTTAAATTATTTAATCATTAATAATACTTATTTACAGCAATAATATTATTTAATAATTATTAATGATTAGTTACAACAATATAAAAATTCACATTCTTTACAATTTAAACTTCAATTGATTTCCTTGCTAGTGACAATTCCCCAGGGTTCCTATCATTGTTAGTTGAGTAACCTGATCATAACATTGTGAAAACCTGAGGATTTAAGTGAGTGAATGTTTTTAAAAACAGCAACTAAAGTGCTGAGAGTAAAGGAAGAAAGCTCACAGTGACGTGTTCTGAATGTGGGACCTCCCCCCAGAGCGGCACAGTCTTTGATACCCACAGGGGCCCTGGGAGGGAGGGATTGCCGTCTCCTTCTCAGAACACAGCTGGACGTGCGTAACAACCATGTTACCAAACCTGCGTGACTTTTCTTTTAAAGTAGCATTCTTGACAGTTAACTGAGATGATAAAGAAACCGAGCTCAAGTTTCATCCTATCTGCATTCCTCAGTTTACCTGAGCCAGCATTTCTGCCTTAGGTAAGACAGAAGCTAGAATAAATCAGAAAAAACATGTGAAAAAGAAAACTACTTCTACCACAAGGAAATCGATTGATTAATTATGCCAACTATATCCAATAGAAAGTAAACTCCGGTAGACAGTAGTTGGGAGAAAAAGAAAACAAACTAAAAATCCCAACTAGAGTTATTAGATTTCTATGTAAAGTTCTCCTAGATTTCAAAATGGGTGTTGACTTTATTTAATAAGCTTTTAGTAAATAAATATAAACATAAATTAAACAATAAATTCATTAGGAATTTGAAGAACTTTACGTCATTTACATTTATAATCAAAAGAAAACATATGTATGTGTGTAAGATATGTTACTCTTTCCTTAATACATTTTTTGTTAATGTAAAACATTTTATGGGTGAAATTATAAAGTCAATAAGCACTTACAAATGAATTATTCAACGTGCATTCAGATTTCTTACTTGTATGAGGCTCCTAGAAGCAAAAACACAAGATAAGATCAAGTATGCTGGTAGCCTCCCCTTCGGTTTCCCAGCAGATGAGAGACACACCCACAAGGGACTATAAATCCCAGTCCCCAGACACCAGGCCACCAGTGCAGGAAGTGACATGCTTCAGCAAAGAAGAGAGTTACCACATCTGATTTTTCCTAGAACATGTGGATGTTCATGGTATTACCACTAATTACCGTCGCATTTATAAAAAGATTTTTATATTTACAAATTCAAAATGTCAATAAATGTATCATTCATTGTATATATGGACTAAGATTTTTCATGATTCCAAGTTAGTTTAGACCAGCCTGGAAAGATATACCTCTTTAATCAGTAATAGGTTTTTTGAAAGCTACTACAATATTTTTGCCTGTTTAAAGGGAAAGAAATATAATTTCAAATCCCAATAACAAAGATCTCCTTGTGTTGGAGTAATTATCTGACAAAACATCTCATAACTCACTTCCTCTCTCTGAATTTCCCAAGGCTGTCTGGGCCATGTGGTTTTTGTAATTCACAAAAACAAGCTTTACAGCAGCACAAAAAAACATCACTCAGTTTCAGGAACCAAGGGACCAAACTGCTGCAAAGACCCCTTGGAAAGATAAGGAAGAACAAATGCCTGGCCAGACCTGTTCATGCCGAACTTCCTCCCCCAAATGCTCTCCCCACCCCCACCCCATCTCTGTGTCCACTCTGCGGGGCCAGCACCAGGCGAAGGCAATGAGGTGCCAGCCCAGCAGCCTTCAGGGCCCAGTCACCCCGACAAATGGCACAAGGGGGAGCAGCAGCAGGCCTTTGGGAAGGTGCTCGCACAAGTGCAATTTTATTTGAGCGTTTAACATGTTAAAGAAAATATGGTAGAATAAAAACAAAATTTAAGTTGTTTTTTATTCCCTCTGAATTGGCACCAACTCACCCTGACTTTGCAGTTTTCTGATCCGCACAGTGTGTCAAGTTCATCTTGGGTTCCCTACCTTAGTGTGAGCTCAGGAAACTGAGCCTCCTCAGTTTTCCCAAACCACATATGGTAACTAGAATTAAGGAGTCTCAAGGTTTTTTTGTCATAGCACAAAAATTAGAACTGAGAAATGCCTGGGGTAGGTCATCTATGTATTAATTCTTAATTTGGGGAGCTTTTAGGCAACTCAGACTTTCTAATATTTCCTCTGCGCATTCTCCTCAGCTAGAGAAACTCGGGTGATTCACAGCAGATAGTGTTTGCAGAACACCTAGTGTGTGCATGATGTCTATTGTTTGCCAGGCACTCAGTGTTTACAGTGTATTTTGAGGGTCCAGGGCATCTGGGTATGAAAACATCTGGTGTGTGGTGAGGAGGACTCTACTCACCACCTCGCACCCTGCACAGTCAGGCCCATTCTCCAGGTCCTACGGAAAGTTTCATTCGGTGCTTCCCCTGCCCTGGGCTGTGCACTGTTCCCAGACTGGAGTCTACGTGATTGGTATCTGGGGTTCTTAGACTTTTGGACTCAGTCTGAACTACACCACTGGAGTCTCCAGTTTATAGACGGCAGATGATGGGCTTCTCAGCCTGGGTAATTGCATGTGTAGCTATAACTATCTATCAAGAGAGAGAAAGAGATTTATAAATAATAGGTTTATAAAGAACTGGCTTGTACAATACAAAGCATGCATATTCCAATAGTTCTTTTTCTACAGAGAACCCTGACGAATACAAGGCATTATTATTAATTTTGCACCAATCCACAACATGGAAGTGTCTGTTGACACCTCTCTAATACTGAATGTTGGCATATTCTAAAACACTCCCCTCTTTGATGAATATGAGAAACAGAGTTCCCTGCACGTTGGGCCGGGCTCCCTCCTGCAAAGCTGTCCAGACCCCGGAAACAGCACAGTGTTCTGCGGATGTGGCTGAAGCTGCTGCAAACAAAAAGCCGCCTGCAGTACCATCCCTCTCTTCTGATAATGTCAACGGTTGTTCACGTTCTTCAAATTCCACTCAAAGCTTAAAACCAACGTATTTTTCTACCCATACACAAAAGCCCATTCAATAAAACAATATATTTTTCCTTGTGCAGAATATTTTGTACTGTGGGCAAAATTTTGATCACTTTAGCTTTTATTATTCTAAATTATGCATTAAGAAAAAGTGGTTAGTTGCTTCCATACCCCAGCAAAAATTATTATTTCTGGAAGATGGATTTCTCAGAGTGAACCTATGGAAATTTGCAGATGTCCTGTAATAACAAGTGTTATGAAATCAAAGACCATAGCTTTCTCAAATATAATTTTTTAAGTGATGAAAATAGTTACTGAAGCTCTCATTTCATTATTTTAAGTTGGAGAACTTAGACTGTTCTCATTTTATTTATTGTCCTGTTTTTTTAAAGTATCAGAATTCAGACAAGGGTGTTGTATAGAATCTTAAAATTTTAAATTTAAAATATTTACAGACATTATGTTTTACTTTTTTCATGGAGAGTTTCTTTTTAAAATATAAATTATTGCCTTATTTTTTTCTCCCCTTTATTCCCCTCCACCCTGCACCTTCTCTCCCAGCAGCATCCCTCCACCCTTAGTTCTTATCCTGGGTCATACATATAAGTTCTTTGGCTTCTCCATTTGCTATACTATTCTTAACCTCCTCCTGTCTATTTTCTACCTACCATTTATGCTTTTTATTCCCTGTACCTTTTCCCCCATTCCCCCTCCTGCACCCCAATGATAACCCTCCACATAGTCTCCATTTCTGGGATTCTGTTCCTATTGTAGTTGTTTGCTTAGTTTGTTTTAGTTTTTGGTGTTTTTTTGTTTTGGGGGTTTTTGGGGCTTTTTTTTTTTTAGACTCAGTTGTTGATAGTTTTGAGTTTGTTGTCATTTTACTGTTCATATCTTTGATTATCTTCTTTTTATTAGATAAGTCCCTATAAAATTTCATATAATAAGGTCTTGGTGATGATGTACTCCTTTAACTTGACCTTGTCTGGGAAGCACTTTACCTGCCCTTCCATTTTCAATGATAGCTTTGTGGATAGAGTAATCTTGGATGTAGGTCCTTGCCTTCATAATTTGAATACTTCTCTCCAGCCCATTCATGCCTGGAAGGGTTCTTTTGAGAAATCAGCTGATAGTCTTATGGGGATCTCCTTTGTAGGTAGGTAACTGTCTCCTTTTCTCTTGCTATTGATAAGATTCTCTTCTTACCTTTAATTTTGAATAATGTAATTATGATGTGCCTTGGTGTGTGCTTCCTTGAGTCCAACTTCTTTGGCACTCCCTGAGCTTCCTGGACTTCCTGGAAGTCTATTTTTTTTTTTTTTTTTTTGCCAGATTGGGGAAGTTCTCTTTCATTATTTTTTTCCAATAAGTTTTCAATTTTTTTAGCTAAACTTTTAAAAAAGATTTTATTAATTTATTTTAGAGAGATGGGGAGGGGAGGGAGAAAGAGAGGGAATGAAAGAAACATCAGTGTGTGGTTGCCTCTAGCACACCCCATCCTGGGGATATGGCCTGCAACCCAGGCATATGCCCTGACTGCGAATCAAGCCAGAAATGGTTTGGTTCCCAGGCCTCTGCTCAATCCACTGAGCTATACCAGCCAGGGCCAGTTTTCCATTTCTTGCTCTTCCTCTTCTCCCTCTAGCACTCCTATGATTCAGGTGTTGTAATGTTTAAAGTTGTCCTGAAGATTCCTAAGCCTCTCCTCATTTTTTAGAATTCTTGTTTCTTCATTCTCTTCTGGTTGAATGTTTATTTCTTCCTTCTGGTCCAAATAATTGATTTGAGTCCTGGTTTCCTTCCCTTCACTGTTGGTTTCCTGTACATTTTGCTTTATTTCACTTTGAATACTCTTTACTTCTTCCTCTATTTTGTGATAGTACTCAACCATTTCTGTGAGATCCTAATTACCAGTGTTTTGAATTCTGCATCTCATAGGTTGGCTATCTCTTTGTTTCTTAGTTCTATTTTTGGAGCTTTGATCTGCTCTCTCATTTGGGCTATATTTTTTGTCTCCGTGAACATGTTATGTTGTAAGGGGCAGAGCCTTAGGCATTTGCCAGGGTGGGGCAACCCACGTAGCTGCATTGTGGGGCTGTGTGGTAGGGAGGGGTCTGAGACAGAACAATGCAGCTTGCTTTGCTCTCAAATGGCTTTCAGTCACTTTTCCCACTATCCACAAGCAAATTGGGCCCTGCTGGTGCTGATTCCCAGGTGGGTGGGTTTGTATACTTTCTAGGACTCCATGGGTTTCTCCATCAGACTCTTCTGTGAAGCTGGAAGTTTCTCCTGTCGCTATAACTCCCATAGGTTTCTAGAGCCACAGGTTTTGAGGCTTTATTTTCCTGAGCTGTAGCTGCATGGTCTGTCTCGCTTCCCAGTTGTTCCTCCTGGTTTATCTATGCAAATGTGGAACTGCCCAGTCCACCAGCCACCACTTTGTCATGAGTCCTCTCCAACCCAGCTGCCCACCTCCACCCCTTCTACTAATCTGAATGAATGTTTCTTTTCTAATTCCTTGATTGTCAGACTTCCATACAGTTTGATTTTCAGGCAGTTCTGCTTATTTTTTGCTTTTAAATTTGTTGTTGTCCTTCTTTTGGTTGTGTGAGGAGGCAAAGGGTATCTACCTATGCCTCCATCTTGGCTGGAAGTTCTCCTGAGATTATGTTTGAGAACTAGATAGGTAGAGACAGACCATATTACTGGAAGAGAGATATATTTCAATTTTATTGTATATTTTAAACATAGCAACAATATTAATTTTGTATAGACTTTACCCTTACATTAAAAAATACCTAGTTTTGTTTTATCAATGTGAATGCATTTAGAAGAATGGAGATACCAATTTTTAAAAGAAAACACAACATTGTACTTTCTCTTGGGAATTTTATAATATCTTTAAATATCACATTATCTATCAGTTGACTGTATTTGGCCTGTTTTGCACTGCTGGTGATTGTTGGGTAGAGCTGAAGGCTGTTGCTAAACATTTTACTAGGTTCAAAACAGCACTCGAAGCAAAGAATTGTCCAGTCTACATGCCAATAGTGCCCTGGCTGAGAAAACATGCTCTATGTAACATAATACTAAAGATGCTACCTATACCATTTATTTACAAACCCACAGACTTTGCTGGAAATATGGGTTTGGGGCTGTGTGGCAAGACTAACATGCATTAAATTCCTATTTAGGCATTCTAAGAAATGTGATGAACAAAAGACACATTAGCCAAGCCTGTACAACAAAAACAATATGGTAAAATTTAAAAAGCATGATTCAACATATACATGAATATTGTACGCCCAGAAAACACCTCAGGCAATATTACAAATATACAAAAGTCAAAATTTAATAGAATACAGCTGTCTTAAGGGGAGATGTGGATTATTATTAGAATTTATGTAGTTGTGGCAATGAAATGTAAACCCAGTTTTTAATCAAGTTGAATGTTTTCTTATGATTGAGTTTTAATAGTTCTTTGTTTATTTTGGACAATAGTCCTTTATCAGATATGATTTTTGCAAATATTTTCTCTCAGTCTATGGCTTACTTTTTCATTCTTTTGCAAAGAGCAGAGATTTTTAATTTTAATGAAATCCAGCTAATCAATTCTTTCATGGGTCGTGCCTTTCATGTTGTATCTAAAAATTTATCATCAAGTACAAGATCATCTAGATTTTCTCCTTCCCCAGAAGTGCTGCTTGCCACTGGGAATGAGCTTGAGCTCACAGTAGGTTAAGCTTCCACCAGTACCCATCTTAACGGTCTCCCTGGTTGCTCAGATCCCTGCTTCCCACCGTGCTGTCTCAGTATCTGTAGGTCTGCATGCCTCTTCTACTGTATCTGTGCATTTTGTACTCATAAATTAAGCATTCAATAAGATCTTATTCTGTAAAATATATACACACATAGATGAGATCAGGCAATGTTTCTGTGCATTTTCACTCTGCCCGAAGTCAAGCTCCAACTACAAACAACTGCCACAATCATCTCTCAGGTGTAAGCAGTGTTTTTCCTGGTAGTGTAATTTCAGATTGCAAAGGTTTTGAGTGGTCTATTGTTCCCACGAGGTATGCTAATTTTAAAGTGAGGTTTTCCAGAATGTGAATTTTTTCAAGAATCATGTATGATTTTATAGCAGAAACACCTGCACTTTTGCGTGTGTGTGCACATGCAAACACAAAGGCATATTTACATACCTGCAAACAGAAGGAAGATATCAACATGTGGATAGATGCTTTCACTATCATTTTCCAATTTCATTTTTAATGTTTATGCATAAGCTCCATATTTGTTTTCAGATTTCCAATATATTAAATTCAGTACCATAGTTTTCTAAATATTTGCATCCTTTTGAATACCTTAGACAATTTTATTTATTTCCTATCTTAAATAAAGAAATATGGACCTTTGTACAAGTGGATGTTTTATTTAACTGAGTCATTTTCTGGAAGTTACAGACATGCATGGCTGGAGTAATACTTTTAAACTTCCAAGTATCATCCAAATACTGTGCAAAAGCCACATGTCAAATCTCATTATTTATTCGTGCACTGATACTATAATTACAATTGTAGTGGTATGCATCAATTTATACATGTATGGATTATACTTCTTCTAATTCCAAATAAGATCTGAGAGTTCTTATTCCCAAATCCCATGTAAATATGTACTTTGGAATTCATTCCTTTAGTTAAAAGGCATGCTGTTGACATCATTTTACTAGAAATAAGTTATAAAATCTCAAGACAGTAGATCAGCAACTTGGCTGAGGAACATTGCAAAATTATTCACAAATTAATAAGTTTGCACATCCACCTGCAGAATTTATTTTCTTCAGTTTCCTCCTCTGTAAAACTGGAATGATAATGCCTAATTCACAAGGCTCTTTTGAGGCATAAGTGATATGTATTAAAAGAGAACAATAAAGTTTCTTTGAGAAAGGATACATATGGCTATTGTAGTTTTATGCCTCAACATAATTAGAAATTACTACATATTATATACTTTCAGGGTGTTTGTAAACTTGTTATATGGGAAATGCTAAATCTGTAAATGCCAAGTGCTCATTAGTTAAAGTGAGATGCCACAATGTTTTCCATTAAGTGGTGCAAAGTAATTCAGCTACATGTCTGGAAACAATGAATAAATTTTTTCGACTACTTGTACGTTCAAAGCTTGGTGGCAGGCATCAAAGACACAGAGAAGAATACAAATGAACTTGATGTCTGGCAACAGAGGGAGAACACATTCATAAATGTTACCAAACAGCACAGAATAGGAAAGGATAAATATCAAGTGAGAGGCATAAACAGGAGTTTAGGGAGCTCAGAGGAGAGATAGGAGAGGTGTTCCAAGGAAATGGGAGGTTTCCTCTGGCTTTTTAATGAAGGTTAGGGTGTAGTGGAATGTGAAAAGTATCTCCAAGACTGGGAGCGCAGGTCACAATTGCACAGTGTGATGAGGGAAAGGCAAGCAGGGCAGTGTAGGCCGCCTGTACACTGAGAGAAAGAGAGAGAGGGAGAGAGAGGGAGATGGAGAGAAGTAATGATGTGAGAAACGTTGGGGGGAATCCTAAGAAGAGCAACGTTGGCCATGGTGTATAAGATGACACATGACACAATGAAAGGCAGTGACACCTGTTAGAAGATTAATGCATGATTTCCTTAAATATGTATTATAAATGACTTAGTTATAATTGCAATCAGGTTATTTCAAATAGGAGCACAAAACAATTAAACTAATATATATTAATTACCACATACTAATTTATGCTCATTATGTACATCTTGATAAAGACACTCAATAACTCATACTACATGCTATGATGTATAGATGTTGTTCATGTTATCTCAGTGACTTGCTTTAAATATATAAACACTATTCAGTATTGATCTATTACACTTAGTTTAAAATGCTAATTACAAGCTTCCCCATTTCAATTTGCTTTTAATAATAAATATCATAGTTTTGTGTACTGCCTGTAATACTGAAAGTGATTTTTTAGTTAAAATACCAATAATTGGTTATAACACTTTGATTTTCCTGAAAAATGTGTTTTCAAACTGATTAGCCTGAAGTTTACGGTATTTGGGGAAAATTTGTAGTAATGTAAAGGCAGCAAAAGCTGCAGAGGGCATTATCATGAGTTGCTTCAATTATGCTATAGCCCAGTCAGGGGTTAAAAAATGGGTCCGTGTGTGTTTAGGTTGTGCGTTCATGTGTAGTAGGAAGGTCATTGGCCAAATGCAGGGAAAGAAGTACATTTGGAAATGATGCTAAGAGGTTTTCTCACAAGATATTGCAAACATATTTCTTTGTTTTTATTGTCTATCTGAATAAAATGGATTATATTAACATATTTGCTGGAGGTGTTATTTACTCTACAACAAATGAATCTTCAACACCAGAGCCCCTGATTTCATGAGCCCTTATAAGAACTTGGGAGCATACCTAGCAATTTTTATTCATAACTTGGTATCTTTTTCTTAAAACCAAATTGTATAATACTAAAGGCATAATCCACAAAAGAAACAACTGAGAAGCCCGATTTCATTAAAATTAAAAACTGCTCTACAAAAGATATCAAGAGAATGAGAAGACAAACCACAGACTGGAACAAAATATTTGCAAAAGGCACATCTAAAAGAGGAATGTTATCCAAAACAAAGAACTCTAAAAACTCAATAATAAGAAAATAAACAATCTGATCTAGAAAAATAGAAAAAAGGCATGAACTGACATCTCACCAAAGAAGTTATATGGATGGTACAGGGACGTGTGCACCGGCCCGCAGTGTCTGCGGCATTATGGATTAGACACGAGACAAATTCACACGGACTACCAACTCCTGTGGAGGAAAAGGGACGGCCTGGCCACTCTCTTAAGAGGAGAGTGCTGAGTGCCCTTGCCATGACAGGCTTTAATTGGGTTTAATTTGCACAGAAATACAGGTAAAGCTCATTAATCATTGTCAGGCAGTAAGGATCAAACAATAGGTAGCCTACAAAGGCCTATTCTGAGTCACGGTCTGTTAGCTAAAGGGCTACAAAACTTTGGGAAACAAACTCTTTTCCTGCTGGGACCCTTATCATTTAATTGAGAGCATTCTTAGCAAAGCAGGTTTCACACAGTACCCACCATCAGCATTGTTTCAGGCTTCAGGCATTGTCTCAGGCTTAAGTCAGGCAGGGTAACCAAGGCAGCCAAGAGATTAGGAGACTTCTTGCAGACAGAATGAGGACTCAGGCTATGTCAGGATAGCCAAGGGGCAAGGGTCCATCACCCCCTTTTGCTGTAGCCCCCCAAGTTCTTCCTTGGGGTCTCCATGTGATAGTGCCTGTCTTAGGCCATTCTCCCCTTGGGGAATCTTATGCATCATTGGCTAACCTATCAAGCATGGGGGGGGGGCAGTTATGGATGAAGTAAAAGGAGCAGAAGCGGTGCTCCTGCCAGGGAGATAAGCCTTGTCTCCTTAGTGGCTTATGGTCCAAAGGTTGCTCACTCAGCCTTAGCCACGGGAGGGTTACGAGGGTTACAGCTCCTGAAACCAGGCAGGGTGGTTCCCAACAGTACAGGTGACAAAATATACAGATGTGTGCAGATATGTCATTAAGGAACTGCAAGTTAAAACAATAAGATACCACCACACACCAATTAAAACGGATGAAGCCCAAAACACCAACTACACCAGAAGTTGGTGAAGGTGTGGAGCAAAAGAGTCTCTCCTACGTTATTGGTGGGAACACATGCGGGAGTGTGTCCGTGTTCTACAAAATGAGACATCCTCTTACCGAATGACTCAGCAGGTGCATTCCTTAGTGTTTGCCCAAATGAGCTGAAAACATACGTCCCCATAAAAAACAGCATAGAAATGCTTTTAGCAACTTCATTCATTATTTCTTGAACTTGGAAGCAACCAATATGTCCTTCAGTGAGTGAATGGATAAATTGTAGTGCATTTGTACAATGAAATATTATTCAGCATTAAAAAGAATTGAGATATCATGTTATAAAAAGACATGCAGGGACCTGAAACACATATTATTGAAAGATGCCAATCTGAAAAGGCTACAAACTATGTGATCCTAACTATTTGATATTCTGGAAAAGGCAAAACTCGAGATAGTAAAAAAAAAAATCAGTGATTTCTAGGGTTTTGAGGAGTAAAGTTGAAAAGGTAGAACAAAATTTTTTAGAGCAGTGAACTATTCTGTATGATACCATAAAGGATACACATACTTTATCATTTACCTAAGCCCATAGAATGTACAACACCGAGGCTGAACTCTAATGAAAACTCTGGACTTTGGGTAATAATGATGTGTCAGTGCACGTTCCGTACTGTGATAAACGTACCGCTCCAGAGGGGAGGGGGATGCTGACAGTGGAAGAGGCTGTGCCTGTGTGTGGAGAGCGACCCTCTAAAATTCTGGACTCAATTTCACTGTGAACCTAGACGTGCTCTCAGAAAATAAGGTCTACTTTAAAATATTGCATAAGCATACAAATTACAAACTTCAGCCCTCGAAAAGTCTACATCTGTCCCTGATTATTGTAGGATAAATACTAATATATTGTTCATAATTTATGAGGGGAGTTAACACATTCAATATTCTACCTTCCACTGTTCTTCCCATTGTTCTTTAGCCACTCACCCCAACCCCCTAGACTTTGTTTGCTTACCTTGTGGTCCTGTTGACAAAAACACTTCTCACTCAATATCCTAATAATATACTAACATAATCATAATTTGTATTTTGATGCATTTAATTTCTAGTTTTATCCTATTTTTAAATAGTTATAATGATGACATGCACATAATGCTATTTTGTCTTCTTAGTATTACATGAACATTTTCTCATAATCATCACTAAGTGGTATCAGAATAATCCACTGTGTGCATATGTCATTATTGGAAGCCTAATCCCTCCACTGTTGAAAAGTCAAGATGGGAACACCAGTTATTACTCAGTTATAGCCTTAAAATACAAAGTTGAACAGGAATATTATTAGGCGATCAGATTAGTTTTGTGTCTACCCCAGAATCTCATTTTAATAATAAATGTATTTTAGGGTAAAGTCAATTCTAACTTAATGCCAATGCCCTCTAGCTCAAACTACAATAGATATTAAGGGACTTTTATTTATGCCACAATTTCCCATTAACCGTTCAGCCCCGTGATAGCTGCCTCCTCCATTACCGTGCACCCATGGCCCGTCTTGGTGTTTGGCACGTATTTTCAATAAATACGTGATGAATGAATTAACTAAAGAAAGGCCACAGTCTTTAGGGCTAAACCAGAGCCAACACAAACAAAAAGTCAGGACACTGAGATTTGGAAAACATTAAGTTCATTTTGAAGGGAGAAGGTGCGTTTTGTTAAACGGGTGTGTGTCAAAATACCCTCCGAATGTTTATGTGGTTGGTGCGGAAGGACTAATGATGTGCCGCTGGGGCGATGAAAGACCCGGTGGGGATCCTGCAGTTGCTTTCACCGTGTTGTGTGTTTCTCTCATCAGGCAGATGTTGTCTTTAGTGAATGTTTACTTAATAAAAGTGTCAGCCTATTAACTTCACCTTTTAAAACTCTGCCCTTTTAGACAATAATTGCTGTGCAGTTACCTAGTTTCCACTAATTTTCTTAATGAGGTGTTAATTTTGTCGTCTGACTGGATTAATGGTGTCCAGATACATGCCCGCACAAAGGCGGGAAAAGTCGTTCTTCTAACAGCACCACTATTTTCCCTGCCAGATTTTTAAAGGAACATTTCAGTTTCATGACTCCTTGATTTGTGCAGGTTCAGGTTCTCCTGATTCCCTGCTTTTCTCCTCACCCCGACTAGTTCATAAAACAAAAATTCTAAAGAAGCACGTAAGGCCCAAGGGTTTTCAGTTTCTTTGCTACTACCTCATATCACCACGCCTTTCAGTGAGGGGAGAGTTTCTCCATCTCTTAAGGATTTAGATGTTCTTTCTAGGCTCTGAAGTAAAAGAGTAGTGAAGGGATGGGCCAGAGATTCAGTTGTTTATTGCACAGGTATTTACTGAGTTCTCTTGGGCCTGGAACCGTGCTGGAACCTGCAAAGACCTGAACACAGACAAACCTCAGCCTTGGGAAGCGAACGTTCTTGTGAGTTGAATGAAGCTGACAAGAAAAGCTGAGAATTCTCGTTGGCATATTACAACGGACTAAGAACGCCTTAAAGTTCCCTCAGCTTGACTAAATTTGAGATTAGCTTCTTCCTGACTCCTGGCCCCTGAGCTCCTTTTTATTAGAGCATTTACTTTAGACAACTTGAAATTGCAAATTATTTCTCTGTTCCTTTAAGATGTAAATCTTTTAAAAACCGTTGCTAATTTTACAGCATGGTAATGTCTTTCTCAAGGACTTGGGAGTCATGCCTTTGAAATGTAATCATGAAGGAAGAGGATGCCCCAATCTCCCAGTCCCTGTGGGAGCGCAGTGGCCTAACTTCAATGAACACCAATTAGCAAACAGGTACAGATGCAGAGCAGAGCATTTGCAAACTCAGGACTAACTCCATCTGTTGAACACATTTCACCGATCAACTAACCCCCAAGCATCCCTTGGTGCTTTCCCACTAGTTCACCCCAGAAGTTAAAAATCCCACTCACCTTTGTACGGCACAGCTGAGTCAACGGTCAGATTTTGCCTCACTCACCTATTTGCAGTAGCCTTAAATAAAATCTACTTGCCTGTGTAGCATTGCCTGGTTCAATTTATGTCTTGACACAACAAATGATTCTTTGGAAAAATTGCTATACTCTGATTTAGACACCACATCAAGAAAATGTTAACTCTAAAATCTGGCCCATTCATCTCATTTTATAAATTATGGCAAGAAAAAAATATGTGTGTAAATATTTGAAAAATAAGAAAACACTATGTTGTGTAGGAGTTATTAGTGCACTTAGTTCATTTATATAATTTAATAGTTAATAGCTAAATTAACACATTTAATAGCTCATTTTATAAATCAGTATGTATAATGATTTAAGGCATATCTATTCACCAAAATACAATGATTTAGATCAATGATTATTGATCTAAAATGGTTTTAAACATCCACAAAAGTCCTCCCACAACTGTGACCCCAAGCTTTCTTTTTCTTACATTTGAAGAGAAGCAATGAGCCATACTAACTGTAAGGCTTCACTAATTCCTTATGAATAAAAGAGCACCCTCTCTTACAGTCACAAATATTCGAGCCCTGGGGCCTCCCTTTCCTTGCTGAGCAGGGAGCTCTCTACCAGAGTTTGTTCTCCATCCATGAAGCAGCTTGTGGTGCTCTAGGAGTACTCACACCAAGTATAAGGGAATTGTGGCTGTTCTTGGCTACTTGAGGTTTTGCCTATTTTTTTTTTTTTTCCTA
The DNA here is from genome assembly GCA_004027475.1 of Anoura caudifer. Classification (NCBI taxonomy): domain Eukaryota; kingdom Metazoa; phylum Chordata; class Mammalia; order Chiroptera; family Phyllostomidae; genus Anoura; species Anoura caudifer. The sequence continues at coordinate 67,499 of PVKU01004771.1, forward strand.
AAGTGGCCAGCTTCCCTCCCGTACTCCAACACACAACTGAAACCAGTCACCCAAACCTTCCCAGACAGAGTTGTGTGCAGGTTTAGTCAATCTTTTCTGGGGCTACAGGATCATATCTAAAACCTTTAGAAAATGCAAACTCATCTTAACATGATCAAGGGGGGAAAACCTCCTTGTTCTCTAAGATAAAACAGAATGAAAATCATCTACACCTTATGGCAAAGCATAATCCAGATATGACATGTAATGTTCATAAATTGTGAGTAAACCTGAGTTCTGCTTATCTTGGAAATAAGTAGTTCTCTCTCAAGCACCAACTATACATCGAAAGTAAGAACATGTAACTCTTCTCCACTGAAATCAGGCCACCCCCAACCGCTTTGTCTAGAAAACTTCCCATTGCCCACAGGGTAAGACTGAATTTCCTCTAACATGCTCTGGGGGTTAGACCCCAGGCCCTTCCACCTTTCCCTCTCATCTCTCACCCTCCCCCACATTCCCGATGCTTCACTTACACCCACAATCTTCATGTCCTCAGAGGACCAAGTTTTTTCCTGCCAAGTGCTGTTCCCTTTACCTGCAGAAATCCCCACCTTATACTGGTATTTTCTGTCTAATAATTCCCACTCCACAAATCTGGTCATTTTCTCAACCATCTCTCCTGAAGAACTTACAGGTGCAACTTCACATTTATTTGTATGATTATGTGACTAACTTCTCCTGAACTAGACCATACAGTCTTTCAAACCACAGCATCAGCTCCCTAAGGGTAAACACCATTCGCCCACAGTCATCTTCCAAGTGTCCACAGAAGGCCAGACTCAGAGAACACAATCTCCATGCTGTTTCGAAGAACACGGGCATTTGAGATGCCCCAAAACAATCTGTAGGGATTAAAAAGTGGTGTGCACATTGCAGGAATGACAGTTGTCGTTCTTACGTGTGTGGTATAGGACTAAGACCAATTGTCATTTCCTTAGCAAAGGAAGATCTGGCATTTATTAATAATATTCAAGAGTCATGAACTAATTCCAGTGAACCAGGTGAAATGTAAGTGGAACTCTACTCAGCCACAAAAAGAAGGAAACCTTAGCTTTGTGACAACATGGATAGATGTGGAGAGTGTTAAGCTAAGTAATACCGGGTTCTGTAGACAGTTGCCTTCTGCCAGGAGACGCAGGCTGAGAGAAGAAGAAACTGAGTTCTCACCAACATTGTCATCCTGAGCAACATGGGGAGGTTCCCTTTTCTTCCTCTCTGAAAAAAATGATGACACCTATAAAGAGAGTGTTATAGCTTCATTAACAAAAGGGTCAATATCTAAGTAGATCTGTCCAAGTCAAAAGTTGGCTACCCATGGCCCACAAAGAAATGTGCACAAAATGGGACTTCCAGCCAAGATGGAGGCTTAGGTGGACACACTGTGCCTCCTCGCACAACCGAAATTAAAGGCAACAAAGATTTAGAAACAAGAAAACAATCAGAACTGACAAAAAATTGAACCGTATGGAAGTCCAACATCCATTCATCCAGACCAGTAAGAGGGGTGGAGTCACAGCAGGAATAAGGGGAGGTTAGCAGACTGGGTGCACAGAAGGCGGCTAGCAGACCCTGTGCCCACAGGCAGTGGCTAGTGGACCAGAGGCATGGGGTGGCAATGGGCAGACCCAGTGAGGTGCACAAGGTGGCTGGCTGACCAGGCAGTCCCACATTTATGTGCAGATAATCCAGGTGAAAACAGGGAGCAAGACAGACCTTGCAACCCAGGGCCCCAATGCCAGGAAATAAAACCTAAAAACACTGATTGAAAACACTTGTGGGGGTTGAGGTGCTAAGAGAGACTCCCAGCCTCACAGGAGAGCTCGTTGGAGAGACCCACAAGGTCCTAGAACATACACAAACCCATCCACATGGAATTCAGCACCAGAAGGGCCCAATTTGCTTGGGTGAAGTGTCAGAAGGGACTGGAATCTGAGAGAGAGCAGAGCAAGCGCCATTGTTCCCTCTTGGACCCCACCCCCACATACAGCATCACAACCCAACAACTGGGCTGCCCTGCCCTCATGAATACCTAAGGCTCCACCCCTCGAAACAGGCATGACCAGACCAAAAAAAAAAAAAAAAAAAAAAAAAAAAAAAAAAACAAAAAGGCACAAACGGGAGAACATATCAAAGCTTCAGAGCCAATTCATTTAAGCAACCAAGAGCTAGCCAACCTATCAGATGAACAGTTCAAAGCACTGATGATCAGGATGCTCACAGAATTGGCTGATTTTGCTTACAAATTAGATGAACAAATGAAGGCTACAATAAGTGAAATGAAGAAAATGCACAGGGAACCAATAGTGATGGGAGGAAAACTGGGACTCAAATCAATGGAGTGGACCAGAAGGAAGAAACAAACAACCAAACAGAAAAGAATGAATAAACAAGAATTCAAACAAATGAGGAGAGGCTTAGGAACCTCCAGGACATCCTTAAACATCCCAACATCTGAATTATAGGGGTACCAGAAGGGGAAGAGGAAGAGCAACAAGTGGAAAACTTATTTGAACAAATAATAAAGGAGAACTTCCCCAATCTGGCAAAGGAAATAGACTTCTAGGAAGTCCAGGAAGCTCAGAGAGTCCCAAAGAAGTTGGACCCAAGGAGGAACACCTCAAGGTAAATCATAATTACATTAGTCAAGATTAAAATGAAGGAGAGAATTCTAGAAGCAGCAAGGGATAAAGGCAGAGTCACCTGCAAAGGAGTTCCCATCAGACTGTCAGCTGATTTCTCAAAAGAGACCTTACAGACAAGAAGGGGCTGGAAAGAAGTATTCCAAGTCCTGAAAGTCAAGGACCTACATCCAAGATTGCTCTATCCAGCAAAGCTGTCATTTAGAATGGAAGGGAAGATAAAATGCTTCTCAGATAAGGTCAAGTTAAAGGAGTTCATCATCACCAAGCCCTTATTATATGAAATGTTAAAGGGATTTATCTAAGAAAAAGAAGATAAAAAATATGACAGTAAAAAGACAGCAAACTCACAGATATTAACAACCACACCTAAAACAAAAGCAAACTAAGCCAACAGCTAGAACAGGAACAGAACCACAGAAATCGAGATCACATGGAGGGTTAGCAACAGGGGAGTGGGAGGAGGAGAGAGGGGAAAAAGTCACAGAGAATAAGTAGCATAAATGGTGGGTAGAAAATAGACAGGGGGAGGGCAAGAATAATGTGGTAAATGTAGAAGCTAAAGAACTTATTTCATAGACATAGAACAAACACTTCAAAAGTTTATATGGAACCATAAACAACCTTGAATAGCTACAGCAATTTTGAGAAAGAAGAGCAAAGTAGGAGGGATCACAATACCTGTGACCAAACTGTATTACAAGGCCAGCGTAATCAAAACAGCCTGGTACTGGCATAAAAACAGGCACATGGACAAGTGGAATAGAACAGAGAGCCCAGAAATAAATCCAATTCTCTATGGTCAATTAATATTTGACAAAGGGGGCAGCAACATAAAATGGAGCAACAAAAAATAGCCTCTTCAATAAGTGGTGTTGGGAAAACTGGACAGCTATGTGCAAAAAAAAAAAAAAAAAAAAAAATGAAGCTCGAGCACCAACTTACACCATACACAAAAATAAATTCAAGGTGGATAAAAGATTTAAATATAAGCTGTGACACCATTAAAGTCCTAGAGGAGAACATAGGCAGGAAAATCTGATATTTCATGCAGCAACCTTTTTTACTGATATGTCCCCTAAAACAAGGGACATAAAGGAAAGAAAAAACAAATGGGATCTCATCAAAATAAAAAGCTTCTGCATGGCTAAAGAAAACAGTATTAAAATAAAAAGAGAACCAACTGTATGGGAAAACATATTTGCCAGTGATACCTCAGACAAGGTTTTAATCTCCAAAATATATAAAGAACTTACATGACTCCACTCTAAGAAGACAAGCAACCCAATTAAAAAATGAGCAAAGAACTTGAACAGACACTTCTCCAAGGAGGACATACAGAGGATCCAGAGACACATGGAAAGATGCTCAATATTGCTAGCTATCAGAGAGATGCAAATTAAAACCACAATGAGAAACCACTTCACACCAGTCAGAATGGCCATCATAAACAAAGCAACAAACAAGTGTTGGAGAGGTTGTGGAGAAAAGGGGACCCTAGTGCACTGTTGGTGGGATTGCAGACTGGTATAACCACTATGGAAAGCAGTATGGAATTTTTAAGAAAACTAAAAATGGATTTACCTTTTGACCCAGCAATTCCATTGCTAGGATTATATCCTAAGAACTCTGAAACACCAATCCAAAAGAACCTATGCACCCCAGTGTTCACAGCAGCACAATTTACAATAGCCAAGTTTTGGAAGCAACCTAGGTGCCCATCAATAAATGAATGGATCAAGAAACTATGGTACATTTACACAGTGGAATTCTATGCAGCAGAAAGAAAGAAAGAGCTCTTACCCTTTGCAACAGCATGGGTGGAACTGGAGAGCATCATGCTAAGTGAAATAAACCAGGCAGTGAAAGACAAATACCATATGATCTCACCTTTAACAGGAACCTAATCCACAAAACAAACAAACAAGCAAAATATAATCAAAGACACTGAAATTGAGAACAGGCTGACAGTCACCTGAGGGCAGAGGAGAGGGAATTTCAGGGGAAAAGGGGAAGGGTTTAGAGCAACAAGTATAAAAGACACATGGACAAAAACTAGGGGAGAGGGTGGAAATGGGAGGGAGATGGGGAGGGCTGGGGTGGTGGGCTGGGATGGGAGTAAAAGACAGAAAACTGTACAAGAACAACAATTAAAATAAAAAAAAAAGAACTTATGACACATGGACATGAACTAAAGGGGGAAATGTGGGTGAGAGGGGGTGTGCAGGGTGGAGGGGAATGATGGGGGAGAAATGTGACAACTGTAATAGCATAATCGATAAAATATATTAAAAAAGAAATGTGCACAAAATGCACACAATAGAATAAGATTCAAAGAATGATGACAAGTCACAAAAGTGGGGCTGAGCAGCCACAGATGGAAATTACTGCTGACCTGTGGGAGAAAGCATCATGGTCACTCATACTGGGTAGTCAGATGAGAACAATTGTCAAAAGTATTGTAACCCTTCCACATGAGTAACAAAGTTATATGATTTATAAGAATTAACACTGGCAGGCTTCTAGGAAAACTCTCAAGTGCAAACCATCTCCCAATCATCATTTTTTTCTAAACAGAAACTTCAAATCACAGGACATTTAGGCTGGAAGACACCTGAATTATATTAATGTTAACACTGCATTTACAGACAAGAAAATTGATGGGGAGGACATTCAATGGGTGTTTCTAAGGACAGTATAATTTACTACAATTTAGACTTTCTTCATTTCCAATGAAATGTTCGTTTCAGAATTTTCAAAAGTGTTTTTCTTTTAAAATACAGAAAGGGTAATATGCAATTTCCTAAAAATGCATCAGTAATAGCATGGCTTATGAGTTTCTAAATGTCACTGGATTAATAAAAGTATATTAAAAGTAGTTGTTATTCAAACTAAAGTTGAAGCTGTGATTTACAGACATGCAATTATCTTATCATAAAATTGACTATACTTATAACCAATGCATTAAAAAAACCAATAACAAGAAAGATCTGACTTTTCTATCAGATTTTGGGCTATCTCTTGTATGAACACAGGAAATGAACAAGAAAATAAATTGGTAAAAAAATAGCTTTATTTTCAGTTTTGGTAGAATAATATACACATTCTATTCATGGTGATACAAAGTTTATTTTAGCAAAACTTTTTAAGATAAAAAAGACTCTTATATCACGATTTGCCTTAGCTAAACTATAATAGAAAAAAAAAATCAGTAGAAACACCCTCCTGGTTTCCAGCAGACCTAAACTCTGGGCTCTGGAGGCCTCACTTGCTTTCCTACTAGGTCTGCCCAGCCAACTTCAGGGAAACAGTTGGGAACAGATTCAGATGTGTTGCTCGGGGCTACGGGAAAACGACCCAAAATTTTCCCTGAAGTCCGAATGGCATCTCCCACCCAAAGGAAGTCCAGTGGTCCAATCCTCCCGATTCTACCAGAAGCACTCTCAGAAAGAACAAGGCAGTTGGAGGAGGATCCTGTAGTGCCTTGGGATGTTTGCTGACCCACATCTAGGGCCTGTGCTGATAAAAACCAGACTTGCAGTGCAGCTTGTCAAATCCAATGCCCAGAGGAGATAGTCACAGACTGTGGATGACTTGTAGTTTTGAACAGGCTGTTGAGGTGTAGATGTGGACAACATCTGACATTGGCTTACACCAGCATTAGACAACATCAGAGCCATGTACAAAGGAAGAATCCAGCAGGCAGGCACTAAATTCTGCTGAGACAAATTCTACTTTATTCCTTTTCATTATTTTCATTATGTTTCTTTTTTATTACCTTTTTAATATTTTTCTTTTTTCTCTATTTTTCCTTTCATATCTCTTATTTTACTATTTCCCTTTTCTTACTTTTCTTTTTTCTTTCTTATTTTTCTTATTTGTTTTTCTTTATTCTTCTTTTGCTGTTTTCCTCTTTCTATTTACTAATCTTATTATTTTCTTCCTTCTCTCCTTTCATTATCATTTTTCTTTTCTTTACATTTTTGTATTTTTTTCACTGTTCTATTTCTCTCTCTTCTTAATCCTTGCTCTTGTTGATTTTGCTGTTGTTTGGGGTGGTGGTTTAGCTTGTTTGTGTGTGTGTGTGTGTGTGTGTGTGTAGTTTGCTTTTGTTATGTCAGCACCTGTACAACAGCATACAAGACATGGATGAGGTTGAACCTCTCAGTCAGTCAGCCAGAGAGACGACTACACCAATGAACAAGCCAACAGCACTCAGGACCCAGATACAATAGGAAAGTCCTCATAACCCAAACAAGGGACATTCCTAGAACATTCAGCTCAAGATATCAAGAATACTGAACCACTCGGTCCCTCAGGACTCCTATTACATAAGACCACCCAACAAAGACAGGAAGTCAAAGCAGATCTATCTAATACACAGAAACAAACAAAAGAGGCAGCTCAAATGGGGAGACAAAAAAACAACTTCCAAAAAAGAGAAAAAGAGAAATCCCCAGAAAAAGAGCTAAATAAAATTGAGGCAAGCAATTTATTAGACAGAGTTCAAAGTAATGATTATAAGGATGCTCAGGGAAGTTAAAGAACTACCAGGAAGTTAGTGAGAATTACGTGAGCATGAAAAAGGACATAGAAACTATTAATAAGAACCAGTTGGAAATAAAGAATGCAATATCTGAAGTGAAGAACAAACTAGAAGGAATTAAAAGCAGGCTAGATGAAGCAGATGATTGAATGAACAATTTGAAAGACAAAGTAGAAAAAAACACCCATTCAGAGCAACAAAAAGAAAAATGACTTAAAAAGAATGAGTATAGTTTAAGGTAACTTTGGGACAACACAAAACATACTAATATCCACATCACAGAGAAACCAGAAGGAGAAGAAAGTGAGCAAAAGATAGAAACCTGTATGAACAAATAGTGACAGAAAACTGCCTTAATATGGTGAAGAAAAGAAGTCGCACAAACTCAGAAAGCACAGAGAGTCCCAATCAAAATAAGCCCAATTACACCCAAACCAAGACACAGCATAATTAAAATGGCTAAGTTTAAAGACAAAGAGTAAATATTAAAGACAGCAAGAGACAAGCAACACCTACAAGGGAACTCCCATAAGACCATCAGCTGATTTCTCAACAGAAACACTATAGGCCAGGAGGGATTGGCATGAAGTATTCAAAGTAATGAAAAGCAAGAACCTGCAACCAAGACTAGTTTATCCAGTAAGGCTATCATTTAACACTGAAGGCAAAATAAAGAGCTTTCCAGACAAAATATAACCAAAGGAGTCCATTACCACAAAACATTGAAAGAGATCTTAATGGGACTGCTTTAAGAAGAGGAAGAAATTGAGAGAGAGAACACAGGCATAAAGGAAAAAATGACAATGAATAAGTACTAATCAATAATAATCTTAAATGTAAATGGATTCCATGTTCCAATCAAAAGGCATAGAGTAGCTGAATGGATAGGAACTCATAAACTGTGTGTGTGTGTGTGTGTGTGTGTGTGTGTGTGTGTGTGTGTATTCTGCCTATGAGAGACCCACCTCAGAACAAAAGATTTACATAGGCTGAAGTGTGAAGGGATGGGAAAATATTACATGCAAATGGGGACAAAAAAAATATTCCTGGAGTAGGAATACTTACATCTAACAAAATAGACTTCAAAACAAAAGCCATACAAGAGACAAAGATGGTCACTACATAATACTAAAGGGATTAATCTAACAAAAAGATATAGCCCCTGTAAATTATTTACACACACACACACACACACACACACACACACACACACACCCCTAATACAGAAGCATCTAAATATACAGAGTAAATCCTGGTGGACTTCAGAGGAGTTACTGACAACAATACAGCCATAGCTGGGGATTTTAACACCCCACTGTCATCAATGGATAGATCTTCCAGACAAAAAATCAACAAGGAATCAGTGACCTTAAATGACACACTAGATCAAGTGGATTTAATTGATAGTGACAGAACATTTCATCCCAAAGCTGCAGAATATACATTTTTTTCTCAAGTTCACAGAGTACATGGATCACTCTCAGAGTGATTTAAAATTTTAAATAATATATGCACTCTTATGTTAATAGCAACATTGTTTACAATAGCCAATGCTTTGAATCAGCCTAAGTGCCCATCAGTAGATAAGTGGATAAAAAAGCTGTGGTACATTTACATGATGGGATGTTATGCAGCAATAAAGGAATTCTTACCTCTTGCTGCAGCATGGATGGAACTGGAGACTACTATGCTAAATGAAATAAGCCAGTCAGTGGAAGACAAATACCATATGATTTCACTCATTAAGTGGAATTTAATGAACAAAATAAATTAATGAACAAAATAGAATCAAAAGCATAGAAATGTGGAACAGAGTGACAATTGTAAGTGGGGAGGGGAGAGCTGGGAACTAGTTGAAAGAAAGGGGAGGGGGTTAGTCAAAGAACATATATGTATAACCTAGGGACATGGCAATGGTGTGGGGATTGAGTGTGGAAGGGGGGAGATGGGGGAGGGGTGCAAAGGGGGGAAATTGGGACTGTTGTAATAGCATAAACAAATATTTAAAAATAAATAAAATAAAACATTTCTAAGGAAAAAAGAATAATTATCCATATGTATGTGGAGTTGCTTTAAATCAAGAACATAATTATAAATATATATTTTGTTAACAGATAATATGTTCAGAGCAAGATCATGATGCTATCAGAAAATAACTTTTCTATTTTTTCCTAAGATATAGCAACTTCTAAAACAATGATATTTTAAGTTGTTCATTTGATTCAATAATTTTTGTTTTGTATAATCACAATAGTAGACTACTATTATTAAAACACCTGCCATTTTAAAATATTTTCATTTACTTCTTTTACCTATATATATTTCATTCTGGCTCTAAAAATGGCAAAATTAATTCATTTAGAAACATTATGCATTAATTTTGTAGGTGGTGCTGCTGAACAACTATGTGCTAATGCCTCTAGTGCTGTTTAGTGGGGGATTAAAAGAAACTAAATAGGTGCTTGAGAATGAATTTTCCAGCATTTGAGGAAAAACTCTAATTATAGTGTGTATTAGTTTTACAATTTATGGAATTTTCAGAGTCTGCAAAGTTTTGGGAGTATAAATATAACTCTGTTGTCAGAAAGTGAGAAATAAAGTAAAAAAAAGGAATGTGGTTAATTCCAAGACACATTTACTATCATTATGATTTAAAATAATTAAAAATGATAATTTTACATTTTTCATACTAATATGTAATTAGACAGTCTGCTATACTTTCATCTCAAACAATGAAATAAATAAAGTGAAAATCACCATCCCACTATGTATCCAGCTTTAATCCAGACAAACCCTAAAACCTTGAGGGATAAAAAGATTTAGATAACTTAACTCTTCTAATTGCAGAAATTAAAAACATGTTTATAGAATAGAACAAATGCATGTGAAGGAAAAGGAAGAGGAGAAGGAAAAGGAGAAAAAGAAAAAGTAGGTGAAGTTTTTAAAACATACGTATACATATGTATGTATGCATATATATGTATGTTTTTCTCTTATTTCTTCTGTTAACTTTTGTTATAGTTTACCTATACATTTCTGCTTTCCATGCATTGAACACTGTGCAGAAATGATACTTGCACACACAATAAACAGTACCATTAAAAATGGTTATCTTTGCAGGGCATGAAGATTCATTGTGGATACGGAGACTGCTAATCAAGAAAGCTAAATTACTGTATTTCAAATGGTGTAGAACCCAGACAGGTAATACGTGTGTCTCCATTTGAATCCCTGCTGCTGTGTCAGAGAGGTATTTTTAGTATTTCTCTTATGGCAGAGTAAAAGGAAACCTTTCGTATTTGCATCTGTTACCTTTCCAAGCATTATCAGTGAGGTAATGATGAAACATCCTCTTTCACTCACTGGGCAGCACGTTGCCATAGCAACGCGTCATTCTATAAAGTTCAGTTCAGACAGGTTATCCCAAAGTAGCAAACAGCTAATATGTTACAGACGTTCTTTCTTTTAACTTGCAATTGAACAAATGAATTAAATCAGTCTTGGCACTGTGAGCTCAGTACTGCAGTTATATAGTAAAAGGGAATTAAAAGAAGAAAATAGGTCTTCTTGGCTAATGTATGCATTAAAAGGATGTTTTAATTAACTCAGTTTATCAGATTCAACTAATAGGTTATATCATCCCAAAAAGAATGTTAGCTTGTTTAAACATCCTAGTCACAAATTATATGCAACATTATTTTATCCTGAAGTTTTATTTTAAATCATATTCCTCCATCCTCACCCTCAGCATATAAACTCCAGAGAGTCAGGCTCTGGGGGATATAATCTGTCTTGTTCACTGTGGTCTCACTGGAGTCTAGAAGTGTTCCTGGCACACAGTAGGTGCTCAAGCAGAGCACATGGTTCATTGTGTGAATCCTAGAGCCCAATGGCCCAGGTTAGATTCCCAGCTCCAGGTGGCCCATTTTTGCGTTTCCATCATTTGGGACTTGGCTCACAGGTCCAAAGCCCCACCGGGAGCTTCTTCTTGCCTAGGGCTTGGAAGGTGCCTGGCACACAGGGTGCACTACTTAAAATTTTGCAATTATTATTTTTTGCCATTTTAAGCGTACAGATTAGAAACCCTGCTCACGCCCAGCCCCCTGCCTGTTGGTCCTCCGCCTGTGAAGCAGGAGGACAGATAACCACTCTCTTTCCACCGCCTGTGCTGCCTTGCTGAAAAACAAAGCAAAATAAAACATTCCTTTAAGTACTCTACATCATAAACTAATAGCCTAAAAGAAATTTGCCACTACATTTCCTGTGAAAGGAAACAAAATTGTATTTAAGACAAGAGTGCAGTCAATCCAGTCCTCTGTGTCTCCTTTTTAAACTCTCATCCAGCCCTGTGGCTGAAATATAACTCCAGCCAGACTGAAGTCATTTTGCTAAGGAGGCAACTCAAGGTTCTGAGGGAAATTACTTGTCTTAGATTTATTGTATCTAAATTATAAAACAGCCACCCAGTTGGCAAAGTTGGCAGCCCTTCCCTGACAGTCACCAGGTAGAAATACAAAGTCTAAATTACCCTCTCACACCCAGGGGTAAAATTTATACTATATCTCTTCCCATTAGTGTGAGTTGGGATGGTTGAGAAAAATCTATGCAAATCACATTTACACTATATTAATTTAAAAGAAAAAAAAGGAGCTGTCTACTCGATGGAATAGGAAAATTATGTTGTCACTTTTCTGAATTGCTACATTATACTAATTATGAACTAGTGGCTGACATTCCAAGTCATTTGGTAGCTAGAGTTGTCACACTCTTTCTTCGGGCATGATCTTATTCATCCCCAAGGCTTCAAACTGATCTGAGGTCTCTATTACTGACCCAAACCTTTCTCTTTAGCTTCGAAGAATAATTTCTAATTAACTGTCACCCCTACACATGCAACTGAAACTCAGCAAATCCAAAACTGAGCTCACTGTCTCTCCTTTAACCCAAATCTGTCCATTCATCTGAAATGCTAAATTCACTAGAACAAAATTTCCAATCTAACCTATGCTAACTTTCAGCTTCATCTCCTGTCTCTCCACCCACAACTCCAGCTAACTTAAATTTTTCACCTTTCAGAACCTCCTGCCTTTCTCTATCTGCAGGTTATGCATAAATTGTGCCTCCTCCTGAGGACACCCATCCATACCTTCTCCGCGGGAAAACATCACACCATCTCTAAAAGCCATCTCTCACACCTCTCCTCTGGGGTTGTTTCCGACCCTCCCAGGCGAGCTCAGGGTTCCCACATCGCTGTGCTCATTGAAAGGTATTTTTCCTTCAGTTAAGATGGTGCATTGGGTCACACTGTAGGGAAGGTGTCTGTCTTTCCTTGCACGCTGGGAGCTTTAGTTGAGGTCAAGTGCTGAGTCTTATTCTTATCCACAGTACCTTTATTTCCTCAGCACATGGTTAGCTTTCAATGAAGGTTTATGGAATGAATACATGAAAATTTCAAAATTCTAAAAATAAGCCTCAGAAGTCAGTGCAAGCTCAAGGTTGAACTTTCGTCTTTTAATCTTCCTGGTTATTACAAAGGAATAGCAGAATAATGATCACACTAAAAATTCTATTACTTATTTTGGCAATTTGAGGTTCCAGAGGACACAGATTGGCCTTAAATATTGATGCACACCCCTTCTTACTGCCTGTTCAACTAGAAGTTACAAAAGTAAGGTGGGAGTGGAAATTTGAAAAAGTAGGCATGACAGGAGACTATAAGTACAACATACCAGTTCTCAAACATTAATGACTATAAAAGCAAACACACACACAAGAAAAAAACAAAAATTCATAGACACAGACAATAGTATAGTGGTTACCAGGGGGACAGGGTTGGGAGGGTAAAAAGGGTAAAGTATATGGTAACAGAAGATTTGACTTTGAGTGGTAGGCACACAAAGCAATATACAGATGGTGTATCATAGAATCGTGCACTTGAAAACTATATAATCTTATTAGCCAACGATACCCCAGTTACTTTAATTTAAAAATGGTTACTCATAGCGATTGTTAAAATAGAAATGACAGGTTTCAGCCCTGAGACTTGGCTTTAGGAAGTTTGCCATGGGCTTGGGGGCCACCATCATAAGGAAGAATTCTAGGTGAATTTAACACCAGTGGTTTAGGATCATTCTTTGACCAACAATCAGGGGTTGTTGACGTTAGTCCACATTATCTACGGTGCTGATAGTAAGGCCAGTGATGGACAAGCTTTGAGACAATATGACTATCTGTTAACTTCCTGAAGCTGCTTGAGTTAATTTAAGGAAAGTGCTGAGCACAGTGCCTGAACTATAGGAAACCCTGACTGTGGTTGAGCAACTGTCAGTACCTGACCAAAGGTACTCTCTCCAGTCCAGAAGGTCTCCTTTCCATATACTAAGACATAGCTCCTAATATGTTATAAACTTAAGTGGAAACTGTGGGCTTTCTAACAGGCTTCACATTAGACTCATGTTGAGGTTGTAAAACACTATAAATGCCTGGATCCTGCCTTTATGTGCAGAGACCTGATTTAATAGGTCCTGGCTGAGTGTAGGCAGCGGTATTTCCTAAGAGCTGTCAAGGTGAGTGTAATGTGGAGCCATAGTTGAGGACTATTGATGTCTAGAGTATGAGAGGATATTAAGAGAATTATGGTGATGTACAATTGATGATTAGATAATCAATCCAATTTTCTTCATTATCTAATTGGGTCCCAGTCAATAAGCCAGGTACTTTGGAAGATTAAAAGTCCTATATAGCACATTTGAGAGATTCTACAAGTTCTACAATTCTAGGGGAAGACATGAAAGTGTATAAGACAGGATTCCAACCCCCTGCCCAACTGCATGGACTGTGGTGGACCGATAGCCTTCAGCTCTTAACTCTTCAGTGTCTGCCTGAGCTTTTTTAGTGTTCCAAATATCCTAGGGAGCCCCTCAGTCTGACTAGGGTGGTGGTAACCAAGCGTGTGCTCCTCTCAGAGATGCCTACACTCAATGACTGGGCAAGGCAGTGGGTTGAAGACCTAGCTGTTTCTGCTCAAATTTTACAATAGAAAATAACAGCTTTGCTTAAAGATTTATATTAGGCTGGTAGAGCTTTTCACAGGTCTGATGGCTCCTCTCGCCCAATTCCGCTTCCTTCCTGCCTTCAAAGGGTTACTCCCTCCAGAAAGCCTCTGCTCCATCCCAGTATCTCCATCCTGGAGAACCCAGTCTGCAGTAGGATGCCCAGATGAGCAAAGCCAGCAAGACACAGTAGAAATACACCACACACAAATCCAGAAAAAGCCAGTGGGAAAGAGACAAAGGTGTTTGAACTTAAACTTGGGGGCAGCAGACATTGGGTATATATCTTCTCTTTATATTTTCACTTTGAACAGGTATTGTGATTTCAAGTTGACATATACAGAAACAGACCTACAAAGGTCTACAAATTCACTGTTACATAGTTTATAACAGGTGAAGGAAGGACCTGATTTAATTGGTCCTTATATGATCTCAGTATTGTCTGGAACTAAAGCTTACATTTTCCACAGCACACCATAGTGATTTCAGTTCTTCAATCTCATAACAATTCTATCCAACATTTGTCTGAACTCCTACTGCAGCAATTTGCAACGGGTGTGCCTCAAGAGACACACTGGTGTGCCAAAAGCATTTTAAAACATGCAACGTCTGACTATTTAGGCAGGGACACTGATCTCTTTTCTCTTAGACTGCCAAATAAAAAATGACAACAGCCAACACAACAATAGCCATCTGGTGTGAATGAATCAAAATTATACCTAGTTTTTGTCAGAATGACAAAGAGTATATTTTTGGTGTGCCACACAATTTTATTAATTAGTTTACATGTGCCATGTGATGAAAAGGTTGAAAATCACTATCCTAGTGTATTAGTCATAATCTAAATAGTTACATTTAACATAAATTTGCACCATTCACTAATGTCTTCCTACAGCCAGATATAATCACCCCAATACCATAACTGCAAATGCCTTAAGATTAGGAAAAACTTAGGTTTCTCTTATATCATACCTTACATGTGTTTCCATAATATAATTAATTGTGTTAATTGTAATTAAATAACTGAGATTTGCAAAAAGATTTGGACAATAATTTGGAATATTATAGCAGAAGTGAAGATTCATGTATCCAATGAACTAACAGCTCCACCCCCAGAGTACAACTTCTCAACCTTGAATAGCAAATTTATTTGTGAGTTACACAGTTTCCTGTAAAAATTCACGTACAGAAAATGAATTTTATGTAATTTAAGAATTTTGTTTTACAACTGTGTTTCTAAAATAGTTATGTAAAATAAGATCTCTGAAAATACTCAAAAAAGATCCAAAATTTACAGAAACGCTTGGCCTTGAGAAAATGATCAAACAAAAAAGAATGGAAGAGAATCCAGTATTATTTGGCTGTCTGGTTACATATGTAAGTTTCTTCACAATATGCATTCATTAACATTTTATAAAATTATTTAATTAACTATGAACTAAGTTTTCTGATTTTATTTTTAATTATGAATGAATGTTGTTGTCAGTAAGTTAACCTGCAGGATCATAAACAACAGCACTTAGTTTATAAAACATATAAAAGTAAAAGATTAAGAAAAATAATTTTGAAAACACTAATTTGAATTCAAGGGTTCTGGAAGTATTTATATGTATTAATATAGCTCAAAGGTTTAACTTTTTAAAAAAATTTACATTAATTAAATATATTGGACAACAACATTATTTGACTTTTATCAAACTCTTTCTTCAGCATTCAGCAAAGGAATAATCCACATCATTGCTTTGGCCTTGATTCCTAGCTCTTTAAAGAAGAAAGTGGCTTTGAGAAAATAAGGGGTAGATCTAGGCCAGGGTAAAGAAAAGGCGTAAGTCAGCGATAATTTCCCAAAATATAGTATTAAATGATTGTTTCATGATGTTTACTAAAATATATGTATTAAAAATTTTGGAGGACATTTTTTGAAACACCTAGATCTCAGCATTTTGTAAAAAGGATGACAATATAATTTATGATCCAGAACTTGGTCTGCCCAGTTCAGGACAGTTTTGAGAGGAAAACAGGATACTATAATTATTCCAGGGCCATGAAAAGCATAAAGCAGGACTTATTCTTAGATTTAATCTTCAGACAATTAACATTTAACCATTTCCCTGAGTTGGTGTATCAGTGATAATACATTACCCTGCAATACATTAAACTTTCATATAATGAGGCACATCTTCTTTGTGCAGAAGTTACGTAGGTTTTATGGTTCATGCCATAGACGTGCCTGTGATTGGGTATATACAAGTTTGCCCCTTTTCCTTCATATTTTTCTGGGTGGGCGTGTGATGCTTCCTGCCAAGGAAACATCATTTTCTGGGGCAAGGGAATCTGGGAAGGGTTTCTTCATAAAACGATGAAACCCTAGTAGAAAGAGTTTCTCTCAATTGAGTGCATATGATACCTGAAACCACATAGCCATTTTGCATCATCCAAGGAGTTGGTTCAAGTACCCAGCTGAGGACGGCAGATTGGAAATTGAAAGGACATTTATGTAATGCTAACTTATTCAAATACTGTCTGACATCCTGTAGATATTCGTGGCTAGAGGGTATGATGGCTCTTTTTAGGATGGAAATGTTTTGTGAAAGGAATTTACCAGAGAGAGATGATGTTAAAGTACATGAGTTTAATTATGTCTGATCAATTTATCATTACACTAGTATGATCACATTAGTGTGCCCAGTGGTACAGCCAAAGAGGAAAAATACACAGCTCAGATTCTGTAAGGGGGTGCAATCTCTATATTTGCTTGGTCTGCCCAGTTCAGCAATGGCCCTGATTAAGAGAGTTGTAAAAGTACCGTGCCAAATATTTATGGTGAAAACAAGCAAACAAAAACAGCCCCTGATGGCTGGAACTAACCTGAAGTTCACAATTAGACTCCTGTGTTACTGTAAGCTAGTCTGAAAGTCTAGACATTGTGTTCTCCCCTTGAACACAAACAATCTCAGAAGCTATCAGGCAAGGTTATGGTGCAACACGGAGTACTAAACATTCCTTGCACTCTTTGCCAATTATAGATTTACCCTTCCAATAGTCTACCCTTTCCATAGATAAAGTTTATTGAGACGCCCAATTGTAGAGTGCCCCCAACTCTGTGCCACTGTCTAATCTAGTGCAAACCTCACTTCCTTAGATTCTCCATCAAATCACCCAACCAAACCCAAATCCTCTGATGAGCTCTTTAATATCCTCTTATGGAGATACCCCATAGTTCTCTACGATGTACATTCTCCCTCACCACAAGGAGTAATAAATTGAACCGGTTTAAAAGCAGATGTATTCCTAGCGGAATTTAGCTAAAGAGCATTGGCAACGAATGTATATTGTCTATTAAATCCTCACAGTTATTGTGTGAACAATTGTCATTATTGACACTCTCCAGATGAGGAATCTTAAGCTCAGAAAGCTTACGCATCTTGCGCAGGTTCACATGGGTGCCGAACGGCACAGCCTGCTTCAGAGTCACATCTGTTGTGCTTCTAGCCCTGTGGTCTTTAAAATACAAGTTTTAGAAATCATTACCATATTATATGCATGACAAATACTAAGTGTAACTTGTATTTTAACGTAATAAAATGAGCATCCATGAAGTCAATTTAGAACAGTCAGGACTGTGAGATCTGTCATTGTGTGTATCTTATCACACACCCCCCTTCATCTCCTTCATCACTAGAGGAGACCAGTAACCTTTGTATTAGGTTTACCATTATCTTTCCTCTTTTTCTCTCTTTTTAATTTTGAAGGCACTTCAAATTTACAGAAAAATTGCAAGTACAATACAAAGAAATTTTTCCCAAACCTTTTGAGAGTGTTAACCAACTTGATGCCACATCATCCCCAAAACTTCAGTAGGTATTTTCTACAAAGGAGAACATTCTGTCCAACTGCAAGGAGACCGTCAAAATCATGAACTTAATGTTGATGCACTTCTACCTTCTAGTTCTCGATCTCCACTCTATCTGTACAAATTGTTCCAATAACACCATTTGTAGTAAAAGGGATTAGTTCAGAATCATATATTGTGTTTAGTTGTCATGTCCTTTAGTTTTTTTTTCAGTCTGGAGTAGTTCCACAGTCTTTCTTCGACTTTCATGATGACCTTTTTGAAAACTTGAGACCAGTGATTTTGTAGAGCTTCCTCAGTTTCAGTCTGTCTGGTATTTTCTCAAGATTGAGTCCAAGTCATCTATTTTTGAAAGGGATGTCACA
Source organism: Anoura caudifer (assembly GCA_004027475.1). Lineage (NCBI taxonomy): Eukaryota > Metazoa > Chordata > Mammalia > Chiroptera > Phyllostomidae > Anoura > Anoura caudifer. The sequence goes on from PVKU01004771.1 coordinate 85,996, forward strand.
AAATGATTACTGCATCCTCACTCCATGGTCTCAGGCAGTGAGTGATTTTCAGTTTGTTCCAATGATGTCTCTTTTGATCACTTGATTAAGGTGGTCATTAAGTGATCAGGTTTCTCCACTCTAAAGTTACTCTGTTTTCTCTTTAATGAATATGTAGTTTAAGGAGAAGTTCTTTGAAACTGTGCGGATATCACAGTCTTCATGAAAATTTAACTGTTTACCACATATCAATAAGGACTTATACTGATTTAAGTTATTAGGTTATAATCCACTATTATCACTATTTATTTTGATGCTCACATTATCCCAGATTTGGCCAGTGGGAAAACATTCATTCTGGCTTTGTTATCTTTATGACATGTTACCAGTGTTCTGTCAGCCCTTCTTTGCTTTTGGGCCCAAGATGTTCCAAACTCATCTTGTGCAGCTTCCCTACTTCTGCTCAGGTACTGGCATTTTTTTCCAGGGATCCCTGGTTCCTTTTGGTGGATAATGATATTCTAAACCAGTATCTGGGTTCTAGGTGTGCTCATAGCTATTGGGATGTCAACCCCCTAGGTGAACTCACTGAACAGATATAGGGATGCTCAGATTTTGATACACCAAACCTGTCTATGCCCACTTCCCCCTTGGGTCCTAGCATCCTATGCTAGTTGAGAGTGTACATGAAAACTCTCCCAGTTTTGCTCAATCTTTGACACTTCCATTGTTCTGACTCGTTTCTTAGACAGCTATCCTCCTACCTGAGGCTTTGATGCACCAAGCCAAGCTTTTCTCTCATAGACATCTCGACACTCTCCTCACTCTACTTGGGCTCCATTGTTCTGCAGCAGGGCTGGATGCTCTACCAGAATGAACTTCACATGGGGTTCCCTGAAAATTCATGTTCTTCTCCATAAGATTCTCCTATGCTGTTCCTTGTAATAGCTTTTTAATTCATTTTTACTGCTGTATGAGTATGTATTCCAAGGTGTAAATACATCCAAATTTAAGCATCTTTTCAATGTTATAATAGGCGAAACTTATTTTTACTTTTTCAAGGGCATCTTGGCAATTTTTTCTTCCATATATAATTTATATCATCAAGTTTATCAAAAACACTTTTGGTGCATTTTGATTGGTATTGTATTAAATAGATGAAGCAATTTTTGAAGAGCTGAAATCTTTATCATTTTATAGCTTTCTGTCATTCAACAAGTTGTAGCTGTTGATTTATGTCTTTGCTGTCTTTCAAGGGTTTTATGTTTTTATATAGGTTTTACACATCTTTTGTTAATTTTACTCTTAGATACGTGCTTCCATTGTTTTCTAAATTGTTACTTTTGAAAAGTTACATATTCTAAATCATAATTAATGGTATAAATTATAAATTATTCATTTCTTGATTATCAGTATTCATGTATATTCTATCTCTTTATTTTATTTTTTCTTTTAATTATACAGTCTTGTGTATAACTCTAGCATGACACTGAATATAACTGGTGATAGTAAGCATGCATATTTGATTTTAAATACATTTTTAATGTTACAGAAATGATGATTTTATAAGAATGATAATGTATGCTTGCTTGATAGATTTTAGACTTCTAAAATTATTTATTTTAACACATTATGAATAGGTGTGAATACTATATTTTTATCTATTGAAATGCTGTTTTTTATTTGACATTTATATATGGTTCCAGTTAAAAATTTTTATTCCAAGTTTAAAAAATTAGTTATTTTTTTAGTTACCGTGTTTTTTAATGCTGTACAGGACTCAGTTTGATAATTTTTGTATTTAATGTTTACATCACGATTCAAGAATGAGATTGACCTGTATTTTTTCTTTCATACTGTTCTTGCCTAGTGTTAACCTTACTGCTGAGTATATGACCTAGTTGGTGGAGTGTAACCTCTTATTTAATTTTTTAGGTGAGTGTGCATGAAATATGAATGATATTTTCATTGAAGTTTTGGTAGAACCCACCTTAAAATTATCTTAGCCTGGTACTTTTTTATGGAAATACTTAGAATTACTGGTTTAATTTTTCTATGGTTATATATCTATTCACACTTTTTATTTATTTTTGAGTTAGTGTTGGCATGTAACTGAGTGAAAAAAGTTAATGCAGCCAACCTGAGATTGCTATCCTTTAAAGGCCTGCATGCAAGACTGGCCCTTCGCTGGTGTCTGAGCACATGAATTTTGTCGTGGTTTCCCCCACTCCCCAGGCTGTTTAGAGTGGCTCGTTGTACCAAAGCTGTGCATGGAATCAATGTGGTTTAAGTGGAGCACCTGCTTTCCTTCCGGGAGTCTGGAATTTTGGTACATTCTAGGGCATGCCTGCATCGTCAGCACCCAGTAAAAACCCTGGCACTGGGTCTCTCCCGAGGGTCCCTGGTGGACAGCATGGGATACGTTTTGTCACAGTTTCTAGAGGAATGCATTGTGTCCTGTGACTCTGCTGGGAGAGGACTGTTGGGAGCTTGTGTCTGGTTACCTCTGGAGTTCATCCCATGTGTCTTTGCTGTAATAAATCACTGCCAAAGGTATGACTATATGCTGAGTCCTGTGAGTCTTCTTAGCAAATCATCAAACTTTAGAGGAGTCTTGGGAGCCACCAACAGAGTAATATTTTCATAGAAAATTTTCTGTTTAAACTACAGTTTATAATTTACTGTCATAAATAGTTTGTAGTTTATATATTATCTTTTAAATTTCTCTTTTGTCAGTAAATATTGTTCCTTTTGTATTAAATGTTCCATATTTAATATTATTTATTTGGGCAGTTTTTTTCCTATTTAGTCTATAATGGTTTGTTCATTTCTTTAGTCTTTTTTTAAAGAAATTTATTTAGATCCTCTCTATTGTGTGTTTGTCTCCTATTTCATTGCTCTTTGCTTTAATATTCATTCAATACACCAGTCTTCTCAGGACAGAGTGAATTGTTATTAGTCTAGATCAATTTTAGTAATTCAACTACCTTTGCCAGAGACTGATTTAGAAATGGACACAGGACCTAATTCTTACCTATGATATGATAGTTATCATTTACTGAGCATTTGCCATGTACCAGGTACTGTGTTAATAAACATTTCATGGATTAACCCAATCTCCAAAGCAACTCTTAGAGACTAGTGCTAATAATTTTATCCCATTTCCCTGAGTTATGCAGCTACAAGTGGCAGGGATAGGACATAAACCTAAGCTACTTTCAGTTTGTGCACTAGTAGACTCTCTTTTGCTGTATCCATTTCTTTATTCATTCAGCCAACATACGGAAATCTACGGAGACCCTGCTGGCTGCAGTGTGTGCAGTGGAATTAGTAGGAAGATAAGAACCTGTCTTCTTGAAGTTTACATTTTAGTCAGGTAGAAAAACATGTAACCAAGTAACCAAATTGTGTGTATGTGTATGGTATAAAAATGGGTGAGAAAGAAAGTTGGGACGTGGTGAGTTTGGAGTTTATTTTAAATAGCATTATTAGGGAAGACTTTTCTGAGTAGATGCTATTTGAGCAAAAATTATAGTAAGAGAGTGAGCCGTGTCAAGACTTCGAAGATCATTTTAGAGATTCTCTGTGTTGTACTGTTTGCTTCCTAGCTTCAGATGGTATTTTAATTGCAGTGGTTTTTGAATCTTTATTGCATAGACTGCAGCTTTATACTCTGTTTCTCTATCGTTTTTGATGCTCCTGGCTATTGCGTGCAATTCTCCTTAGGGGCATTGCCAGTCCCAGCCGTATCAGTGACTGCTGGGTGGGGGAATGCAAGCCTCTGCGACATTTGGCAAGCAGATTATCTCCCTCTCTCAGGCATGATTTGAACACGTTCTGCTCCTTTTTACTGACAGTATGAAACTAATGCAAAAAAAGAATGCACATTCACATAAGTTTTGCTTAAAATTCTTGCTAGACAATTTTTTTAATTACGTCTCCCAATTCTCGTAACAACTCTGATTCTTCTACTATGAAAACTTAAGGTTTGACTATATTTCCTCTCATTGTTAGACAGGAGTGTGGTTACATTGAGCGGTATCTCCCTTTTATTGGTCTTCCCCTTTGTGTCTCATGCCTGTTCTCTGTGGATTTTAGGGGTAGCTGACACATCTGTTATCAATGTATTTTAGAAGGCTAAAGTAAAACTGAGACGTGATTGTGAGAGATTTAGGCTTGGGAGAATAGTATTTTGGTGAAATTACTACTTATCTTGTAGGGTAGATGGACAGAAGATGTCTGCCCAGAAGTCTTTGTAAATTAAAGTTGCCAAACTTACAGGCAAGAGGAAGGTAGCAGGAAGGAGGACTGAGTAGGCTCAGCTTACGTGAGGCTTAGAAAGATGGCTTCCTTCCCAGGAAATCTGCCTCATGGTGTGGGTGTGTTCCAGAGGATTAGATTCAGGTACAAAACATCAGCGTTCTGTTTTCACGTGGATTAGCGTCTGCATGAATATTTTTTTTTATATTTCCTAAAGGACACACCATTTTCTTAACTTTTTAAAAGAATTTTGCCAGTATGTGTGTCAGTTATTTTTTTTTTAAATCACAGGGATTTTTTGTTGTTCATGCTAAATCCAAAGAGGGTAAGATCCAGGGTGGAGAGTAGGGATGGCTGGGGTTGGGGGGAGTGGTGGGGGTAAAATGGAGACTATTGTACCCGAACAACAAATAAACAAAAAAATACCCTTAAAAAAATAAAAACATTTTCTTCAAATATTTCTTTTTTATCCCTGCTTGTATTTTGGGTTTTTTAAATCATCACCATTATTACCATCATGATTTTTAAGTGTTCACATAATTAGCATATAGCTGTTACACCTCATAAACTATGGTATCTGCTCTTGTCCAATGTTTCAGGGTTGCCATGGTATTCTCTTTGCTGACTTTATGTAGATGTTTGAGTAAAGAATAAATTTATTTGGTATGAATAGGTATATTTATCCTTAGAACCTTTTTATCTATTCATATAAGACACTTGATTCCACTTATTTGAACTAATCAGCCTTGATAACTATTGGTTATGGTAAACAATAGCAGTATTGATTTTGATTAAGTTTAAGATTCTGATAACAGTAAAAGAATTAACTCTGTTTTATGTAATGGTAAGATAGAACACCCAGTCTGTAATCAAATGACCTGTATTTAAATCCTGGCTCAGAAATTCTCACACCTTATGTAACATTGGAAAAGAGGTTTTTTTGTTTGTTTGTTTTTGGTTTATTATTTTCCAGGATTTGATTTTTCTCATTTGTGAAATGAATCTCTAGCCGTTATTCCAGCAGCACTAACTCAATGGCCAGCTTTTCCCCAAGATTATGCCGCCTCACTCAGTGATTCAATTGTCCTGTTCCAGTCACACCCGCCACTTTCTTCCAAAAATCACATGAAGACATCTTTGAAGGACACGTGAGAAACCAATAACAAGGTAGTCTTCGGGGAGCAGAACATCAAGGAGATTGGACATGGCACCCTATAAACCTTATGAATCTTGTACATCTAAACTTGCTACCTATTATCACAAACAAACAAACAAACAAATGAAAAGGAAAATTATAAATAGGATCTAAAGTTGGAAAAAACCTCTATTTTACTCTATTCTATGGTTGACTCAAAACACTTTAATAAAGCTACAAGAGTAGGGAAATCATTAGAATTTTCTTTTCCTTTACTATTTTATGAGTAGGAAGAAGAGCTAATGAGTAACGAGGTAGCCAGAAGACAACTACAAAAGTTGAATAATATATATTGAGCCTCTCAGCACTGGCAGTTTACATTAAGTCAATATTTGGTCTATATTTTATAGACCTAAGGAAGATGTTTCACAAAATCTTTACTCCCTCCGGTGGTCCTGTGGACCCAGAGCATTAAGAAGTTACTGCATACCAGCCCTGCTGGTGTAGCTCAGTGGATTCAGTGCAGGCCTGTGAACCAAAAGATCGTGGTTCGACTACCAGTCAGGGCACATGCCTGGGTTGCAGGCCAGTTCCTGGTAAGGGACACACAAGAGGCAACCATACATTGATATTTCTCTCCCTCTTTCCCTCTCTCCTTCCATTACCCTCTAAAGATAAATAAATAAAATCTTAAAAAAAAAGTTACTGCATACCAGACATTGCTATACCCATTGTTGCTTAGACATTTTAAAACATTTGATTATTTTTTACAATGATTAAAGATTCTAGTTCTTGGGAAACAGAATCCAATTCAACACTAACTTTTTTGATTGCTTTGAGTGAATAGACACATTTTTAAGTATTTTGTACGTTTTTGACAAATAGTCATGAATTTTCTTTGGAAGTGTTTTGGAAGAAAGTGGTGTTTGAACACCTGCTCAGCAGAATGAACAGATTGTGCTGCAGAGAGAATAGTATCTATTCTGGTCCTTACTTATTCTGGCACACAGACATAGAAATGTTTTGTTTCCTTGGGCTAATTAGTTTGTACTGATACTCAGAGCAGTGAATATATAAGACTCGTATTTTAAAAAGTACTTTAATTTTGGAAAAAATATCCTTTGCTATATACTGTTAAACATGTTTATGTAAATATAAACAGTACAAAAGTTATAAAACATGAATCATATTCCATGAAAATTTCTTAATTCACTACACTAAGACTTGAAATTAAAGTAAGAAAACTCATTATGACAAATAAATTGAACCCCTGGTTTTCACCCAGACCATCTGCAACCTTGAGACCCCCACTGATTTCTGAAAATGCCCTTCAGCCCACACTTTGGAGGAGAAAAGTATTGGCATTTAGTTCAGACCCAGACAAGATAGAAAGAACTGGATGATTTAGCTTTTGAAGAGTAAATGATCGTGGGTTTAGACTTCAGATATGATTTTAAAGAGAATGATTTAAAAATAAGTTTTTAGCAAGAAAAGCTTAACGAGTGCTCACTCTTCTTTTTGACCTTGGCTGGTACCCCTACCCCCCTGGGGGACTGTCATTTTAATGAGGCGATACTGTATTTGTGAGCAGCAGGCTCTGCTTTAAAACAGTTCTGTTCTCTTCTGAAAGCCTAAGGCTGCTTTCATGCAAGTATTATAGATTAAGAAATTATTTCTTCAAATGAAGAGAAAAATTCCATAAGGGGCTTAGCATTGAGCAAGTTTAATTTTAAAAGAAAAAGTAATCTTCTTGGATGTTTTGACTTTTTAGGTATTTCCATTAACAGTAACCATTTTCTGTGCTTTCAGTTACCATCTTATTTTTCTGAATCTGTAATTTGCATTTCATAAAGATAACAGACAAAGGGCAATTTCGGCCTTCTGAATAATTAATTATAACTTTTTAGCAGGCGTTTCGAAAGGCCAGAAGGGAATAAGTACTCACAATAAAAGCTGAAGAGTAGGGATGTGACTTACTAAGATCTCTAGTTATTCAGATACATTTACAGAGGAATGGTTTAATGGTTCTTTTAAATGCTTTTTATAGTATGATATTTTATTGGTCAAATATTAATGGTTAATTCAACAAATGGCCCCAAGAAAAATGGGACGGGTCTGTTCAAGTTCTATTCTATTCCTTCCTTCATGACAGTCATTTTCAGACTCTAGAAACAAACAAATTATATACTATTTGTTTTTTAATCTTCTACAAGAGCAAATAGTACATGTTAAATATATTACATGTATCACTCATATGTGGGATATAAAACTGAAAGCAAAAAATGAACAAATAAGACAAACCAAACTTATAAATAACAGTATAGTGGCGACCAAGGGAAAAGAGGATAAGGGAATAGCAAAGGGTAAAAGGGGTCAAATACATGGTGACAGACTGAGATTTGACTTTGGGCAGTGCACACACAATGCAATATACATGTATTGTATGATAGAATTATACAACTAAAACCTATGTAATTTTATTAAGCAGTGTCACTCAATATATTTAATAAAAAATTTAAAAACATAATCAATTCCAATTTAATTTTTGAAGATCTTTAAAATTCCTTTGTTAAACTGATGTCCCTACTACCCATTCAGTGTAAGAGCAGAACAAATTAAAATTAGAGGTTTGATTCTCCTATTGAAAATAAGGAAATAGACATTTTCCCCTCTTTTCTTAGAAACTTTACTTAAGAAAACATGTAAGTGTAATTTCTCTGTCTTTTTGGAATGCACGTAACTCTTTATAAGCTTTTTCAAGGACCTGGGTGCCATTTCTGAAATGCAATCTTGTAGGGAGATGTGTCCCTGTCTCCTAGTCTCAATGCAAGGATAGGAACCCAACTTTGATGGGTACATGGCTCCATGTTGCAAAACTGCCTTTTATCATGAAGATATGAGGGGTTTGTTTTTCCTTGGATAAAGTCAATTAACTAACACAGATGATCAGCCATGTTACCAAATGCATTTAGGATGAATGATGTGTAACAAATAGTGTTGTCAACTTGAGGACTAGTTATTGTTCCTCTTGAGAACATGCAATGCTTTGTTTCTGCTTGGTTATATAAAAGGGTGAGATTTCTTTCCTTTTTTCTTTGCAATTTCTTAGCAGATTTTCTGTGATGTGCACCACATTCTGGTTTAATGCTAATCCAATAATAGAACTGGGTTTTTTTTCTTTTTTTACTACCTTTATGAAGAGGTTTTCTGAGTTTTGGAGATTTTGTTTTTAATTATATTTCTGCAATATCAATAATAATACTCCTGTTCTCATCTCCCCTTACCCTTCTCATAAAATCCATATAATCCCTACAGAAATACCTTGCAGGAAACCTGGAGAGTGAGGGAGGCAGGAGTTCAAGTATTGGGTCCCTAAACACTGTAGTGGTAACTTTAATTAGACTGCATGCCCATATGATGGTGAGGAAGATAGTGACAATAAGTAAAAATGTGCCACTCACAGCAAAAAATGTGTACACATTTTATGACTTAACCTGGAGATTTACTGAACATCAGTGATGGAATCTGTTTCTTCTTTCCATTTCTGGGACATTAGAAGGGAGCATATCATAGCTACCCAGTGCCACTAAGAATGAGTTAAATATGTACCTGTTTTTGCTTTAATTTGTTGACCTTTTTCTTCCATATAAAATAATGTTCCCACCTCTTCCAAATAATTATAATAAAAGACAAAACAGAGAAGCCCAAATGCATTTTCTTCCCGACAGTTATTTTGGCAAATTCATCCATTTCAATATCTAACTCTTATGACATCCCAACAAAAGTATTCTGTGCATTGTAAAGATAAAAGGAATTCCTGATCTTTAATTGCAAATGACTACGTTCCCTGCCAATAACCTAGGTATGTAGGATTTGTGCAGACAGAGCCTTGTCTCACGAAGAACAGAAGGGAGAAAAAGCTTACAAGAGGTCATTATTTTAGGAAGTGTTGGAAGAACAAGCACAGACATTAAACACTGTTAACAACTATTTCCCTTTATTCGGTGCATAGATTTTTCTTTCTGTTCCTTTGCACAGAAGTCAAGAGCCTTTTTAGTTCCTCTTTTGGATTCAATTTCAAAGAACTTGTGTCTGCTTTTAAACATTTTTAAGTCAGGCTTAATTATTAAAGCAGATGCTGACCTCTCTGTGAGTCTGTCAGATGGAAACTACTTAAATCTGCTCACCCCATGGTGAGCTTAGTTCCTCCAGAAATGAACATTTCTGGAACTGTGTCTGGCACTAGCCACTAATGTACACTGTGAAAATACTAAATTACAGCCTGTATATTTTTCTTAGGTTCAACTCTCACATATCATCAATTCACAGATGAGGGTTGTTCTGAAATGAGTGGTCAGGTAGGAACATTTACGATGAAATACTTTATTCAGAGAATCTTATTACTTATCACTTGGCTTTTAAAATACCACAATCATAATAAATCCTAAGGTACACACTTCTAGAAGAATAGGCTGTTTGGAAATTTCCTACCTTCACAAAGCCATCTGGTTCTGATTTTCCCATAGAAGTTCAATAGAAAAAGAAGTCTGAATAGCAAATCTGAGCAACTCTGCTTAGTCAAACTTTTGAGAGATGTTATCAAGAGCTTCAGTCTCAAAAACAATAGAAAAAAGGTTACATGCCTATTCCAGCTCAAAAATAACTTCTCAGCATTGTTTCATATAAGTCTATCCTTAACTTAAGGCCTGGTTTAGTGTTGTGATATCACTTTGGAATAAATTTATCAGAGATCATTTCTGAAAAAAATGAGATTTAATTTAAACCTTATAACTACAAATTCAAGATTCCTTTTTTTCCAGGGTCTTGATTGTGTTTTATTCTCATAAAAAGATAAAGGGATAACCCTCTGATAAATCTGTCTCTAGTTCTTCCAAGGTCAGAACTAGAGTGGTTGAGACACTATTACCTTACACTTGAAGAGCAGCATGTCCCTTGACCAACAGCTATGAATTCATTTTTCTGGTTATAAGTACCTAGGACCTTGGGACCCACGTTCTGTGCTAGTCCAGGGGGTGGGAACACTGGGATGGCAAACAGATCTTTGACCTTGATTGTCAAGTGAAGGCCAGAGAAGCAGAGCGCTGTGGGAGCCCAGGGGAAGGATGCAGAAGGACTACACAGGGTTAGGGAGGGCAAGACAGGTGATAAGAAGGATGCAGGACACTTATCAGGCAAAGGGGAGCAGAGGTGGAAAGGCAGGGAGGAACTTGGCACACTCAGGAGTCAGCAAGGAGGCCTACTCTGGTGAAACTGGCTACATAAGGGCTTTTGGCAGGTGACCAGACAGGAACAGCATCATGTGACATTCCAACGCTCTATTCCTGGAGGATTCACCTTCATATTACCATAGAAACATATCTTGTTTACAACTGATAATGAATAGTGATAATATACTATTTTTGAAATTTCTATTATTTTAAAGACACTCTGTATATAATATATACATATGTAATTTTCATCCTCACAACTAAAATTAGAGCAGAATTAACTTACATATGTGCTCTTGCATTGTGCACTGGAATATTCCAAACACTAAAGGGACTCAATTATTTTTTTCTTTTTGTATAAACCTGATGTAGGAAACTTGCAATTTGTATACTTAAGAGACAAAACATAACTCTTTTTTTTTCCTTTTGCCTTTTTGAAAAAGCATTTCCTAAACTGAGTCATAATCAGGCAATGTCATGCTCATTTCATGTGAGGGCTTCTGGCCCTTCCCAGCTCCACTTTATCACACTGCTGCTCTTCATTTAACTGCATCAAACCAGGCTTGTGGAAGAGGACGCAGAGCAGATCTCTGAGTCTGACTTGCACTTCCCTGGTTGTACCAGGGCTGTATTTGATGGCGGACCCCAGGCAGGTGTGAGACTGGGAAGTGATGTCCAGACATGGCTGCCCACTGGAATCAGCTGGGAGGTTTAATATAGTATCCAAAACACTTGAGAATAAGGAAAATAGTGTTTTACTTATTTTTTAATATTTTAATCCTCACTCAAGACATTTTTTCATTGTTTTTTAGAGAGAGAGGGACAGAGAGAGGAAAGGAGAGTAACATCAATGTAAGCGAGAAGCAGCAACTGGTTGCCTCTTGTACACGCCCTGACCACAGATAGAACCCACATGTGCCCTCATCAACTTTATTTTAGAAAAAAATGACAAATGCAGTCCTTGAAATGTGATTTACTTACTCCAAGACCTCAAAGAAACTTTTAAAACCCTAGAGGCTAATAGCTAATGTACTGACCTATGGGGTATCAGGTCAATGGACTTCAAAGTAAGTCCACATTTGGGCCAAACAATATTGATCTATCTCAATGCCTTGTTTACAAATTTTTCATTTCTTGTTATTAGATTACCTTTTAATAAGATGGCCTGAAGGAAGCACAGAGATTTGTATTTTTTTTAAAATGCTGTTCTCTCCAAAGCTTTATTATCATTACTTATTTCTTATTATTTAAAATAAGATCATCTTGGTCATGCCAACTCTGTGTAAATTCATTAATTTATATCAAGAATAAAAGAAATCCAAAGAAGAAAATAGCTACTACTGAACATGTTAATAAATAACCAACCACTGATAAATTTGTGTTGGTTTTACTAAAATGAGACTGTATCTGAATAACTGTTTGAAATCAAGTGGAAGAATGAGTTTGACTGAGATTTTGGAAATTAAATTATAATACGAGTTTATCGTTCTGTAAATACTCTCCAATTCTCTTGGAAGTAATAATGGTACAGAAGGACCCAGTCAAAGACAACCCTTACTGCTTCAGTGCGATTTCCCACCAGAGTTTGGAGGGCCTGTTCAGATTCAAGTGCTGAAACAATTCTAATGTTCTTTGACTGGGGCCACAACAATTAGGATACAAAAGCAAGGAACACTCAACCCAATGAACAATGGCTTAAACCTAAAGACACATTGTTACTTCACCCCAAGCCAAGGGCATGTGGTCTGTGAGACTTTAACTTTTCCACAGTGACAGGACTGGGACTGGTGGTCAGCAGCTCCATGATTCTTGGTCTCTTCCCCTTCAAGTTCCAGAACAGCTGCCACAATTCTAGGCATCACTTTTTTTGTGATCACCTGTGCAGCAGAAAGCAGCAAGGTCGGGCAGGTAGAGATGCTCCTAGTGATTAGACTCTGTCTTTTCCAGAAGCACCCAGCCGGCTTCCCCACAGTTCCCATTAGAAGGGCTGGGCCTGAAGGTCACTCCAACAACAGAGGATGAAATGTGAGCTTTCTGGCTACTGCAGTTGGAGTCCCATCAGCCAGGCAGGAGGGAATGGGAAGGTCTGGTGGCAGTCATTCCTACGATGGGTGTTACTGTGACTTCTGGAAGGAAGCACATTCTGGAGAAAGTCAAGACACACAGCCATGGCGTGACTGGCGATACTGAATTACACGGACTGTTAAATCAAACGTGCCTAGTAATTCCATCTTTCTGCAACTGCTCTGCCTCTGCAAACCTCTCTCTTCCTGTCTGTACCTCCTCATACATCACCCTCAGAGTAGAAAAATCTTTTTTTCCTGCATGTTTGATTTTTGTTTTTCTCCAACACTTCCTGATTTCTTGCAATGCTTATTGAAGAAACTTCTATGCTATACGTATGAGGTCTCAAGTCTTAGAAACTCCATATCTATCTACCTACGTGGCCCACAACACCCAGGGAAGGCTACTGAAGGCAGAACCCCAGGTGTGCAAAGTCCAGTGGTGACTGGCTGCTCAGCCCTGACTTTGGGCAACAGATTAGGTGCATCACTGGGGAGGAAAGAACTTCCAAATTTCACCTTAAAGGTACATGTCATATTTGTTAGCCAGAGTAACTCAGTTTCGTGGAGGTGAAGGTTCCAATCTCCCATTTCAAAGGCTGAGGCACAGGTCATCTCTTTAACGGACCCCCTTGTTATTTTGAATGGCAGTGCTTTACTATTCTGAAGAGTTTTCCTCTGTGTGGCCACTTTTATTTCCATGTGCAGCAGTTACTTGTGCACTTTACTGATGATTTCGGATGAGGACATGATTGTCACAATCCTTTCTGTGCCCGAGCACCTGGTCGCCACAGCCAGTGTTTCAGAGCTCTTTGGGAAGGATTCAAAAGGACAGCTTTGCCAGGACTCTGCTGTGCTTTGATTTATTTCCTTATAGCTTGTTTATTCCCCGAATGTGCCATTCCTCGGCAAAGTGTGCATACGAGTGTGACTGCCGCCGCTGTAACAAATTACCAAAAACAATGGCTTAAAACAGCACATGTTTGTTCTCTGACATTGCTGGAGACCAGCAATCTGAGACCATTTTCACTGGACTAAAGCCAGTGTATCAGCAGGGCTGGTTCCTGCTGGAGACTCAAGGGAAAAATCAGGTTCCTGACTTTCCTAGCTTCTGGTGGTTCCCTGCATTCTGCATCTCATGACCTCTTCACATCACTCCAGCCTCTTGCTTCCACCATCAAATCTCCTTGGTCCTCTTATAAGGAGCCTTGTAATGATTACCTTGGGTCCACATGGATAATCCAAACTAATCCCCATATCTCAAGATTCTTAATCCAACCACACCAGCAAAGCTCCTTTTAACACTCATAAGTTAACATTCAAAAGTTCAGAGATTAGGACCTAGATGTCTTTGTGCACATTATTCAGCCACCCACAGAGGAACATGTATCGGAGGAGATAGGGGTCTGGGATCCAGGAAAAAGCAAGCAGAAACACAAAAACAGGTTACCAGAAGCTGCCACACACACTTCCACTTATATTCCATTATATTCCTTTAACATGAGCTTTGTAACATGGCCACAGCATCCCCATAAAGCAACTGTGAGTGCTACTATTTTCAGCAATTTACAGATGATAAAACTCAGGCCCAAAGAGGTTAAAGTAAGTTGCCCAAGATCAAAGAGCCCACTTCACGTTGATTTAACATGAGTGACTTCTCCCTAACGAGTCTTCAGCACTAGGATCATAAAACTACTTGTCCTGCTGTTCCGCAAATTATCTGATTTCACATCACTGGGCTGAAATCTCTTGAGAGCAGAGAACCTGTTATTTATTTTGTAATCCTATTGCTTAGCCCCATGTCATGGGCATATATATCCTAGAGTATAGATTTTCTGGTGTTGGTGTCAGAAAGACAAGTTTACTCTCTAAAACAATGGCTTCCCAGCTACCTCGCTTCATGCAAGGCAAACATCAAGTCTGGGGTGATTGCAGCCATGTTGCTCTACGAGGCTTGGATCCAAATCTCATGACACAGGGCATCAAGCCTGAAGGAAGTTGAGGACTTTATAGAGCAGAGCTGCTCTACCAGCCCTGTATCACCTGCTTTGGGGGCATTTATATGTGGAAGAAATAGGTGTCTTTTAAAAATCATTCATATAATTTGAGTTCTCTCTTCCTGGCAGAGGAGCCTGATCCTAACTGTTGTGGAGGGTGGGGTGAAGTGGGTCAGTTGGTGATGAAAGAAACTGGAACTAAACTATGAAGGTGTTTTGTGGTCGTCTAGACGGGGTTTGATTTTAATGGACTGCCAGTAATAATTTCAGAATTGGCTTGCAATCAGAGCTTGATTAAGATTTTTGTGGGTCTGTAAGGGAAGATAACTTTGGGGCACTTTAAAAGAGGGACAGCACGCTGATCATCAGACTGAGGAGGCAGCAGGTGCAGTAGTAGCCTGAGGAAGAGATGGGGAAGGCTGAGCCCCCACATTGTTCATGGGGAGAGAGGATACAGTCCAGAATCAGTCATTTCTGAGGCAGAAACACAAGACTGGAGAAGCATTAAATGAGGGAGGTAAAGGAGAATGAGGAATCAACTTTAAAGTCAATGCTTAATGTTGAGGCCACTGGGAAACAGCTGCCCAGGGGTTAGCAGCAAAGGAACAAGGGGCTGGCCTTGAGCAGGATCCTATTCTCATTGTGGTGCTGAATTGCATCCCCCTGAAATCCATATGTTGAATCCTTAACCCCCATAATCCAGAATGTGATTTCAGACTTGGAAATAGAGCCTTTAATGTGGCAACTGAGTTAAAATGAGGTCACTAAGGTGGACGCTAATTCAATATGACTGGTTTCCTCATAGAGAGAAAAGATGAGGACACAGAGAAAGAAGATCATGTTAGGACACATGATCTGCCAGCAGAGAAGAAAGGCCTGACAACAAACCAACCCTGCCAACACCCAGGTCTCAGACTTTCAGCTTCTAGTATGAGGACACACATTTTTATTGTTTATTCCAGCCAGTGTCTGGTACTCTGTTGTGGCATCCCTAGTGCTATAGATCACATGTTTGTGTTCAGTCAAAGTTCTAGATTGAAGCTTAATCTCCAATATAATGGTATTTGGAAGTGAGGCCTGTGGGAGGTGATTAGGTCCTGAGTGGGATTAGTTCCTTTATTAAAGAGGCCACAGAAAACTCCCTTGCCCCTTCTGCCATGTGAGGTCACAACAAAGAGGTGTCCATTCCTGAACCAAGAAGTGGCCCACCACCAGACACTGAGTCTGCTGGCACCTTGATCTCACACTCCAGCCTCCAGAACTGTGAGGAGTAAATTTCTGCTCTTTGTATTTTGTTACAGCAGCCCGAAAGACTATGACACTTAGCTAACTAATACAGAGGCATAACGTGCCAAGCAGGAAAGTCTACTAAATACCTATAGCTCCACTGGCTGAACTGGAAGCTGTGTTAAAGGTGGAGAGGGAAGGGGCATCTCCGAGGCTGTGTTGGACACAAAGCTCTTCCCCAGGGCATGTTGAGTCTTTGGCTCAGAAACCTAAGGATTTCCAGAACCTTGGTCAGAGTTGTTTCACGTTTGCTTTGGGCTCAACCTGAAGATGAAAATCCCATAGCTTGTGGGTCTGTAAGGGTTCAACAAGTATCTTACAAAATATTTTTACGTGTGTTTTGCGTCTCTAGAAAATAATAATTGGCAATGCTTGTGATGCAACGTAAGTAAAAAAGGTATTGCTCAAAATTGTGTAATTATATGAAATGAATTTGAAAAGTGTGTGTGTCTTGACCTTAATATATCACAGGGGACACACAAGACTATTTTAAGTTTTCTGCAGTTTCTCTTATAATTGTTTTGGTGGTTATGGGTACTATTAATTTATCGATACTCCTAAAGGAGTCTGCAGTTTACAAAAGCACAAAAAATCCAAGTGTTACTAAATATGTTTATATAATTTTAAAAATTTAGTAGATAACTATGTAGGTGTTAAGAAGGAGATTAGGAATGAAAAGAGACTGCAAGAATGGGAAATAAAATCTTCTCAGTTACTTGCTCAGTCTCACTTGATATATTATCAGGTCACACTCCTGGATTTTTTTCTCAATTTTTGACATGTGTCTCATAAATCATTCTTTGCTCCTTTCTTGAGTTCATAGGAAAGAGTGTAAAATCACTCTTCCTTGGGCACAATTTCCTCAACAAGGAGGTCGGGGAGAGTTTTAATAAGACATTCATTCAGATCGGTGAGCTCTTCCCGGTTCAGTCAGCACACCTGGGAACAAAGGCTTCCTTTCTACATTACTGACACCAAGACAGGAAATGCTAAAAGCAAAGTCTTGAACCTGTGTCCCGATCCTGGAAACATCTTTAAAGATTTATCAGGCCTGATCCCCTGAAGGTTCCATTTAAAATCATGCAGTACGGATTAACACCTATTCTTTTGATGATGTTGAACACAAAAGAGGCAACCTCTCAAGTTCTTCCTGAAAACAGTCCTGTTCTCTGGACTGTAGGATATCTTAACGGTAAATGATTTAAGTAAATGTGCCTGATATCGGGTCTCTTTTTTTCTCATTACCTTTCCCTTTTGTCTGTTGATGGAAACAGTTCTGGTAAGCTTGCCAGACATTGGTGGATAAAACAACAGAACAAAGGAAAATGCTCTGGGTAACATCAGCTATAATTTTTTTCCATTTGCCAGACAGCACTCAGAGCACTTGCCACATGCTTCATTTTCACAATAGTTCAGAAAAGTAAGTACGAACAGATCCATTTTACAGAAGGTGGTGGGATAAAATAATTGGCAAAGGCACTTTCTGAGTCAGGATGCACGCCCCCCCCACCCCCCCACCCCCGCCCCGGTCTGGCACTGAATCTAACTGAGGGTGAAGCACTGAGGAATTCAGTGCAGGCGGACCTCAGACACATTGCAAGTTTGGTCCCAGACCCATGCATCGAAGTGGATATGTATAAGCCAGTGATTTACATTGACGACATCATTGCGTAAACCAGTTTCCCGAAGAACACTGGGCATGCCAATAGTTATACTGCCAGGAGCCTAAATGGCTGCATTACATAATGATAACATTTGATTCTTCCATTTGAAAATAATTTACTGGCCACAGTTTTGTATTTTTCCATTAAATATTTTTCAGGGGATTACCCTTGTTCATTAGGGGTATTGGTCTAGTTGAGAACCCCTTGCCTCCTCCGTATGTTACCCAAAAAAGGGCTTGTAAATCCCCCTGTGACATATTAAGGTCAGGACACTACTAGGTATGGCTACTAAATTTCTTAATTTCCCTGCCTCTTTCCTTACATGCCCTGTAGTTTAGCATCCTTAAGCAACCAGGTTAATGAAATATCTTAAGCAACCAGGTTCACGAAGTACTTAGGAGACTACTGTTAGGTGAGGAGCAATTCTCTCAGCTTCACAGGATGTAGGAAATGAATGCAGTGTTGTTGATGCCTCTGTGAGGTGTGCATAGAGCACTAAAGCCACGTGTGAGGTGCTTTCTTGTTCTGTTTTTGTGTTTCTGCAACACTAGCCTATCACCTGTGCATTCTGGCAAAGCATTCCAAGCTTCCCTCGAATCTTTGAGGACCATTGTAGGGTCAGAGCAGGTCGTGACCCTGGCCCCGTATTCAGAAGATCCCCAGGACAGTTTAATGCTCCGTTTTTGCTGTCTTAAGTCATGCTAAGGGAAATAAGCCAAGCAGTGAAAGACAAATACCACATGATCTCACCTTTAACAGGAACCTAATCAACAAAACAAACAAACAAGCAAAATATAACCAATGACACTGAAATTGAGCACAGGCTGACAGTCACCAGAGGGGAGAGGGGAGGGAATTTCAGGGGAAAAGGGAAAGGTTTACAGGAACAAGTATATAGGACACATGGATAAAAGCTAGGGGGGTGGAAATGGGAGGGAGGTGGGGAGGGCTGGGGCGGTGGGCTGGGTTGGAAGTAAAAGACAGAAAACTGTACAAGAACAACAATTAAAATAAATTTTAAAAAAGAAATTAGAAACATACTTGAAAACAAGAATAGTAACAACAAAAAAGAAAAGAAAAGAAAACCACACACACAGCTTCCGCTCTCTCTGCTTGCTCCTTCTAAAGCAAATCCAGCACTCATGGGGAGCATCTCTTTGTGTAGTTGCAGAGTGTACTGCCACGCTGAGCCACTCTGAGGCAAAAGGAGAAAGGAAAAATCCGCGATGTCGATCCTGCCTTTATTTAAAATTGTGTCCATCATTGATTTTTGAATGTTTTATTTTTTAAAATATTGGATTAAAGTATTATTTACGCTGGAAAAAAGTCTTAATAATTTGTAAAGAAGACTGTATTCTCATTTGGCCGCGGTTCCCATGATTTCTGTAGCCAGTTGTGCCCAGAATCAAGCCCTAAGTAACCCCTGAAGCAGGCTTAAGTAAGTGGCTACCATTTCTTCCACCCTGATTTTGTAGGAAACCTCTAGTTTCACAGTGCCTTTCTCTTTGGAAGTTGTGTCTTGGTTTTCAGGATTTGGGCCTTCTGTGGCTGGCAGTGCACTGGGACAGTTGTACTTGGACAGAATAATCTCAGGAATGGGCTTGCTTGCTTTGCTGGCTGAGGTGTTACCCATCCCCATTGTATGACATTGTTGCCTGGGAACAGCAGTGACCAGTGATGACTCATTCTGGAGTTTCAGATGTATTAAGTGAATTACATGGTACTTTTGTCTAGAAGGAAATTTGTGGACTTCAGTGGTAATTGACTCTTTGCAAGAGTAAATCTGGGTAAATCTGCTCCCTCGTTGTGTTTAAATAACCTTAAATAGTCTCTTTTTATCTCTCTTCCTCCTAGTGTTCAATCTCATGGACACGTTTGGTGAGCTCCAGGACTATTCAAAATAAATAATTAAAATGCAGAGTGAGGGAAGTGGGTTTGTGGGAAGTGAGGGAAGTTGCACAAATCTTAGGGAGAATTCAGAAGAGCAACGCTGGCTTCTCATGGTGCTGGTACCTCCTCATTCCCCACTTAGGAATCACCCAGTTCTGGTTCTTATTTCTCCTCTTCCTGAAGTCACAGTCTTCTGTTTCTCCTTCTTGGGCCCGCCCTTCTGTGTCATCACTGTTTGTGTAAAAGTTGTCCTTTTCATAGTTAGTGGGAGGAAGAAGTGCTGCTCTGCATCTTCATTTACCTGCAGATGTGGCCTTAGGCGTCCGGCAGTGATGCTTGTGTAGAATCTCTCCCTTTCTTTTTATGCATCGTATGAAACTACTCAGGGATCCTTGCAGCTCAGGAGTCCCTTGGTGTACCCTTGCCTTGGAACTCGCATCTGGGACTAAAACTTAAATTTGGTTCTTAAAATATACACATGTGGCTGTCCCTTTTAGCACAGGCCTTGAGGAAGTTCCTCATGCTCTAGCCTGGTTTCCAGCTACAAGCTATTTCTGTTAACCCAGGAAGAAGCATTGCCTTACCCGGATTATGTCAGTGGCTTATTAAAGGAAATCTGAACCTAATAAGGTGTATCTTTCAGGTTCATATTATAAGACTCAAAGTTGAAATGTGCTGTCTCCACGTTCTCACACTGAACTATGGAGAAGCAGGCATCTCCCAAGGAAACTCCACCTTCTTTCTTTGAGGTTTAAAATCCCATATAATTATCAAAATTATCTACTTTCTGATAAAAGAGTCCACTTCAGCCCCAGTAATGAGTCCTCCATTTATACTGACTAATTTTTAATGTTGAAGATAAATTTAAGAACCTGTTTAAACATTTTCCAGGGGCTAAGAAAAATAACTTAAAATAATTGATTCAAAATCCTGTAGACATTTGTTTCGGGGCCAGCATCTCTGGCAGACATGTGGCCATGTCTCCGAGGCTGTGGATTGGTCCCAAACATGTGGGGTTGATCATCACAGTGAGATATGCTTTCAAGGGCGGTAAAAACGTGCATCCAAAAGTCTATTTTACAGCCTGCCGTGGAGATTAATGCTGTCTTATCTTAGAATTCCCACTGTTACTGGTTAGCTATGTTTTATCTGTGCAACACAGTTTTTTCAGAATCAGATATAAGTACATGGTCAAGATATATGATTATTCTAAAAAGCAAGATGCAAAGTATGTGGAGTAACAAATTCACACAGACTACAGAAGTCCTGTGGAGAAAAAGGGATGGCATGGCCAGTCTTTAAGTGAGAGACGGCCCCAACCTCTGCCTGGACAGGCTTTTATTGTTTTTCTGGGTACATTACATCAAGGATGGTCCTCATTTACTATGCACAGGTTCGCTTTACAGATAACAAAGGAGAAGATGTTGCTAATTGCATCAAAGAAAAAGGATATTTGCAAATTTAAGGGGAAAGTGGTTAAACTGGTTACACTCCGTACTTGGGAGGTTTAGCACAGATTTTAGGAAGTTACTTTAAAGATATTCAGTAAACATTTGCTGCCTCAATTCAGGGTGAGGGAGTTTTAGCAAAAGCAAGCTTTGTAGCAGCTTAGGTACAATGCAGGCCTGATTTCCCATGGGAAAACCGACCTGTGGGCTCAGTTCCTATGGGCTGAATCACTCACAGGAACTGTTTCCGAGTCAGGGGCTGGGCTACTTTACCATGCCACATGGATAGGTTCCCTATAATGTACATTAGGAGTCAAAAAGAGACTAGATTTTACTACTTAGTCTCTCTGTATTAGCATATTAATAAGGTTAAGTTATGCGCATCCAAAAACTAAATTTCACTGTGCTTAAATACACAAGATAAAATATTATCAAGTTGATGGAAGAAAGGATGTTCTTACACTTTGCTACTCTATCACAGTCCTGAGTTCCTTCTGTTATTATGCTCTGCTCTCTCTAGGTTTTGCTGTACATTACATGGCCCATGGTGGCCACTGAAGATGCAGAAGTTAAATCTGCTTTCATATAATCAGAGAGAAGAAAAGAAACACATAAGAAGAGAAAGGGGTTTGTGCATAGTATCTTTTGGAGAAGATTTTCAGGATCTTTCACTGATTTTTGCTTACTTATCATTGTCCAGAAACTCAGTGGAATCATCCTATGGAGATAGGAGTATGGAAACATAGTTCATATTATGAGGACCATGGGCCCAGGTAAAAACCTCTTTACTATTAAAAGAGGGAATAATGGGCATTGGGATGACTAGATACCTTTGTCATGATCAGGGAGAAAAACCTTCTCTAAAAGCCTCCAGTCAATTTCCCCTCAGTTCCCACCAGCCAGAACTGGGTCACCCTGCTGGATGAATGCCAGATGATCAACTAAACTGGAATTTTAGAAAAACAGTACCTTTTTATTATAATTATGTTCCATGGGAAATTCATTGCTGTATATCTGATATTCCAGTTTAACGGAGCATATTGCATTTGTATTGGTTTAATCTGAACACTGCTGAGCAAAGGATATTGGGAAAGTGAGTACCTGGCCCATTCAGACCCTATATGTCTGAAAGAGAATGGAAGGAGGGGAAGGGGAGATAGGGTGGAGGTGGACGTGGGCAAAGGGGAGGAAAATGGGGACAGAAAGATACTTTGCTTGGGGTGATGGGTAGACAATGCAGTGTGCAGATATTGAGTTGTGTACCTGAAACCTCTATGGGTTTGTGAACCAATGTCACCCCAATAAATTCAGTTGAAAAAATAAGCCAACCAACCACACAGGAAGAGCATTTGGCACATGGTGACAAGTTGAGTCCAATAAAGGAATAGTAAAGTGGTTTCCAAAACACAACCTTAGACCATTTATTTCATGTAATAGTTAATATAATTAGATTCTAAGATAGAAGAAGATTTTTGTCCCCCCTAAAAAATATAAAGAAAAACAAAGAGGGAAGGGAATACATGAGAGAAGTTATGATAATGTGGTATTTTTTAAGGTCACACATGGGAAGAACCTGCAAAGCTGGGGTTTTAAGGCAGGTAGCATGATTCCAGAGCTATGACCAGAACATGATCAAGAAATGGGTTTAAACTTATCTGTCTCCTAAATTTGGGGGCTTAACAGATCAGTACATACTTGTTTAAGGGGCTCCATTGCAAGGTGCCCAATCTTTATTTAACCTGTCATTTCTGGTCTTGATCGACAGTGTAATTGTGGCTTCCCCAACTGGTGACCTGGGCATTCTCCCAAGCACCTACTGATCTGAATACCCATTTTTTTTTTATCAGTCAAACTTGAGAGTCTTTGATGCAGATAGCCTTGCCAGGAAAACAAAATAACTTTATTTTAGAGGCACCATATAATTTTCTTTCAAGCTTGGATGCTTTGGAGAGTGAATGGCACACACTTGGATGGTAGGCATCAGTGGGACTGTGCCAAAGAAAGGGGGTACCTGAGCCTCTGATGGAGTGCCCTATAGTTTGATCTCTAGTCACATAAAATACTCTCTAGAATACGGAAATAATGCCTAAGCCTCTTGTGCTTTTGTCATTGGGCACCCCAATGTCACAATAAGCTGCAATTAACTTTCTCTCCATTCAGACAATGCACCTGATGCTATGAAGCAGGAAGTGAACATAACCATGAAGCCAGGGGCAGGAGGTGAAGAGGGAGGGGTGGGGCTTGAAAGCTGTCAACAAACATCCAAAATTAAATCAGACCCTTTATACAGAGGTTTAGGGTAAATTTTTTCTTACAAAACCCCATCTGTTGATGAATGTTAAAAGACATCTAGTCTAAACCTATATCATATATTTGTTTTATGAATAACTTTTTTAATAATAACTCTGAATTGGAAACAACTCAAATGTTCGTAAATACTAGGATGTACAAACAAAATAGGGTGTATACCTAAATGGTACACTACTTAGCAACAAAAAGGAAGTAAATGGCTTAAACTTATTACCCACATGAAGGAACTTTAAAAACATAGTGCTAAATGAACAAACCAGGAACAAAAGACAACATATGGTACGATTTCATTTATTTGAAACACTAGAAAAGACAAATTGACAGAGACAGAAAGTAAATTAGTGGTTGCTTAGGACTAAAGATGGAAATGTGTATTACACATAAATTGACATGTGAGATGTTATTAAGGTGATTAAAATAATCTAAACCTAGATAACAGTGTTGGTTGCACAGCACAGTAAATTTAATAAAAACCACTGCATTATATATTTAAGATGGGTGACTTTTATTATGCATGAGTTATACCTGAATAAGGATTTTTAAAAAATAATGACTTAGACTGATATTTCTTTATCAGAGCTAAACTACATTATGATAGTAACATAATAGTCTTCTAAGTTCTTAGAGAAAAGTCTCCATTTAGTACATATGTAAAACTAGATAATCCAATAATGTTTCAGTAGGCTGCTTAAAAATGTGACTTCCATTTTCTATTTTCAAATATTAACCTTGGCCTTTGAATAGAGAATTGTTGAAATGTTTGGTGGAGCTGATTCCAGAGTTTTGTTTCTGTGTTTGTGTGGGGCTTCTACTATTACTACTTCTTAACAAATACTGATTTGAAATAGAAATTCTAAAGTTTTCAATAATGAAGACTATCCAAATAAACTCATATTTTAGCCAACATAAGAGATTATTCAATATCTAAGGCTATACAATATACTGCAAATAGAGGAAAATTTCAAATACCCTGTGGCTTGTAGAGTTATTTCACTTGAAAGTCAATCTATGTCCTTTGTGCATCTTGTCATGTGTGCTGCTCTCAATACCAGATCAAAAATCTTCTAACCCACATGTAGTAATGAGACTCTAGTCCATCATATACGTAATAGCAATAATGCTATTCACAGAAGATAGAATGATTCAAATATGTGGCTTTGGTAACTTCAAAGGGAATGCTACGTGGAGCTAAAGGAGTTAACTCAGACACTCCTGGTAATCAAATCCCAGCAGCATTAAATGATATGTACCCATTGTTGTGAAGACAGCTTCAGAATATAGACAATGATACCATGAGTATAAAAGTTCCATCACCTGTGAATTCTCCCTCCCTGCCCCAGGCCACAGAACCAGAAATTCAGAGGAGAGCACTCAGCAACCCAGGTGAACCAGCCTCCAGGTGTTACTGTTACCTGCTAAAGTTTGAGGACCACTGCCCTAAAAGTTGTCCATATTCCATTTCTATGCCTTTCTGAAGTTTGTGGGAGACAGAATATTCATATAACTGGACTGGATGCATTTATAATTCACACTGACAAGGGCTCTCTGCTTTTCTAGCTTATCTGGAACTATAAATCATAAGGGCATACTAATACCCTCCTCCTTACAGGAATATTGGCATTTGTGCAGTGATGTCCTGGAAGATGTTTGAAGGCATAAAGAAAATGGATGTGAAAAGTAAGAGGGACTTTTATCACCGAAAACTGTCTCCTTGTCCAGAATCAAGAGGATTTTCCTGGGGATCATTCTCTCCACTGAGACATGGGACACGAGAGAGACCATTTTAATCCAGCACAGACCAAAGTGACATGAATTTAAACAAGATTTTTGCCTGATGGTGACTGGGTTGTGACTGGAAAGTAGCATGTGGACTAACACTCACCATGGTGACATGATGTGCATCAATTAGTCTCCTTCTTATGTGTGACTCTTAGTTGTTTTTCCCTTAATTTCCTGTCTGATAAGAGTTCGCTATTTCTGGGAGTTTCCTTTTATTTCCCCTTTTCCCATAATATTCTTGTACATTGAAGTTTATGTAAAAATATATAAGAAGGTTCTTTTGTATTTTGCGATAGCAATGTAATATTCTTTTAAAATTGGGATCCATTTTATATACATAAAATGACCTCTTTCAAGGATACAATTCAGTGGATATTATTATATTCACAAAGTTGTGCTCCCATCACCACTGCCCAATTCTAGAACTTTAAAATAGAGTAGTTTCCCTCTCTTTCATTCCAGTGAAACATGTTGCTTTTCTTGAGAGTCCTCATGAGGAAGCTTCGGAGAACAGAATACACAAGTCCATCATGCAGACACCTTGGAGACAGACTCAGAGGAAGCAGTGAGTACATCTGAAAAGTACAATAGCATCAACCAGATAATCCCTTGGGTTATATTTAGCTTTTTAATTCCTGTGGTACTTGAGCATAGAAATTCTAGTATAGTTACATGATTTTTACTCCTCTTTTGGTATCGATCCTCAAAGATTTAGAAAAATGTTAGTCTCTTAGACTTCACAGAAAAAGGAGTAAGAGACTCCAAACTTACCACTTTTTTCCCAGGTATCAGTTGTTATCTAGTTATTATCTATCAGACCAGAAGGCCACTGAGAAGCAGGAGCACTTGCTAAGGGGACTCCGTGGGACACGAGAGCTGGGTCTACAGGACGAGGAAGGGAGGCCAGTTGTCTCTGTCCTTCCTGCTCCTTACACACCCCACATTCTTCGGGAAAAGAGCGCTTCTGAAAAACATTGCTGTGAAGTCAGATCGGTGATTCTGTTAAGTCTCGTCTGACCAAATTACTATCAGCTTGGATCTCACATAATCAATTTGGGACCACTACTCTGAATCCAGATGAGGCTAATAACCACTTAAAGGAATCATGCAAATACAGTCAAAACATTTGAGCTTTTCTCTAACCCTCCTATAGGGTATTCAGCCAGATATTGTCTAATCCATCCATCCACCTGGGAGACCGAAGCAGAGGAGAGATCCATTTTGATAAAACACAGCAACAGGGTCCTGATAGCTGTATAAATGAACATAGAGAAGTAAAAACCAGGGCAGACCTTGCTCTTTGACTTCTGAGGCATAAGTAAGAGCAATTACTTCAAGTTGTTTAATCAGGGCACCAAATTGAGGGGCACCCCAGACTTCAAACAGGGCCAGGGTTTCTGAGAGAGAACCAGGATACTCAGCATCCAGACCCTTATTCCAAAACCAATTTGGTTTTAAGCTGCTACTGTGTTAGAACAATGTGAGGACCATATATCATGGTCTGGGCTTCTCTGGTGCAAAGAGTGAGAAACTGGGGGCAGCAAATTTGCACAAGTCAGAAACCCTGCAGCTAGCCCAGGGGCCTGAGGCTTCTTATCTCAAATAAGGACAGAGGTTCAAGGGCCTTGGCCTGTGATTACAGTGACTGTTATTTGCTGGATGACAGCAGGAAAAAAAGTTAAAAATCCATGCACTAATTTTCCAATTTGATGAAAGAACAAAAGTAGCATGAATGAGAAACAGTGAAATTAAAAATTAAATACATTTCTTTAGAATCTAATATAAGAGCCAGATACCCTCGATTACTTCCAAATTCACAATTTAAGATGATTAAAGTTCTGTTTGAAGGTATATTTTCTGACATGATTTTTACTTTAGAAGAGGGGTCTTTTCTAAGAACTAACTGGAAGTTATTCATTTGATATCTAAGAATTATCATTAGCATTTATTCATTTGTCCACTCATTTACTTATTCAAAAAGTTCATTAAATGTTATGGAGATTCTACTATATTCTCTGTCTTGTGCTGACTGGTGGGTCATAACAAGACCGGACTTTCTGGTGGCGCATCTGTGGACTAGCTAGTGGAGAACATTATCACTGCTTTCAGGAAATGTAAGCAGATCCTAATGTTCTCTCGGATTTCCTTCCTTTTTTCTGTTGGGTTTTGTCTTCTCTATCCTAAATGACTCATGTGTTATTGACACTGTATGACAAAAGGCAGTGATGACAGACTCACATCTTTCCCTCTCAATCTAAGGAAACAATATTCAATATAAAAGCTCAGTTTTTACTTAGGAGGAAAAATTATTGCCTCAAGAAAAATATTTCCCCATAGATCTAAATTTCCAAAGGTTTTTTAAAACCTCACAAGAAAGGAAAATATGATCTAATACAACTCAGAGGTAGATAAGTCTTTATTAACATTATTCTCAAATTACCAAATTTTAAATGAAAAAAGCTCTATTTTTAAAAGGTAAGGATGGAATTCCAGGCAATAATAAATTTAAGTATAAAAGTATGCAGGTGTCATTTTCTTCATAACTGGATGTGATGAATTTTGTTGTGAAAGATAAACTACTGAGTGTCCATGGCACTGAATTATGTCCTAACCTTTAATTTTAGGACAGAAGAAAACATTAACTGTCTTCTTACACTGTTTCTGCAGTTGTCAAATTCTGTCATTAAAACCCTGGATTCTTCAATCATCACTCTGAAGTACAAACACCACATTTAATTTCAGTCTTGGGCTCCAGCTTCCTCTGAGACAGGACTCCGGTAGGTGTTAAGAGTGAAGGTTTATCATCTGTCTTTTCTAACATTACTTTTTTTTCCAGGCCCTTTTCTGCTGCTGCAGCTACTAGAATAGCACTTCGAAGCTTGATTACAGTGTTTTATTTAGTCTGACTCTGTGGGTACCCCAATATCACAATAAGCTGCAATTAACTTTCTCTCCATTCAGACAATGCGCCTGATGCTATGAAGCAGGAGGTAAACACATGAAGCCAGAGGCAAGAGGTGAAGAGGGAGGGGTGGGGCTTGAAAGCTATCAGCAAACATCCAAAATTGAATCAGACTCTTTGTTACAGAAGTTTAGGGTAAATTTTCTCTCGCAAAACTCCATCTGTTGATGAATGTTAAGAGACATCTATTCTAAAAGTGTCTTAGTTTTTCCTAAAAGGCAGTTTTATCAGTGCCATTTGGTAGGTAGATGGTACAGCCAGTCACCCATGCCAGAGTCTACGATAAGTTGTTGAGGGTGTACAAGTGTAAATGAATGCTTTGAGGCTTGGCTTTGGACAGAGCAATTCTCACAGAAATACTAATACGAACAACTCCAAAAATTTCATTCTGTAAAAGTAGATACTCTTGTCCCTGCAATGCAGATACAAGGGGCTAGGTGACACTCTGGAAAAGTCCTAGCAAAGGATGGGCCTTTGGGAAGACCGTGGCAATGAACCACGCAGAAAGAGGATGCAAGACTGGTGCCATTTTGATATTTTCACTACACATACTATACTTCTATTATGCACAGGCACTCACTAATAACCATTTTGCACACTTTTAAATGCAGTTCACATTAGAATTGGGTGAATCTTCTGATTAAGAGAAAAGGAGCATCTGGAAAGGTGCCTGTATTTCAGGGTAGCAGTAGTACATAGAGAATCAACATCCACTTGGGTCATGGTTATACCCTGGCAGTCCCTTAGGATGAGGGCTAAAGGTCTAGCTCAGGGTATTATGGCTAAAGAGGGACACTTTAAATTTGTTCGGTGGCTACTGAACTTCTAGACAGAACTCAAAGCACACTATAGACATGGTGTGTCTTCAATAGAAAGATGTCTCTAAATGCCAGGTTTGGGCAATAAGGACGTCTCTGTTGCACAGACAGCAGTGGGCCCTCTTGACCCATTGTGTCCACATGGGCAGTCACAAGCCACTCGGCCGTCCAGAGACTGCTTCAATACCTCTGTGACTTGTCCACTCTCTGATCAAGGCCATGGGTTAGAAAATTCCTTCCTCACCCCAGTGCTCCTCTTCCCTCCCCACAGCCCACCACTCCCACAGAGCTGCGTGCCCCCCTCCTTCCCATGCCTATGTTTTAGCGTCACGCTACACCACCAGTCACACCTATGTGTGACTTGTGTGAGTGTGCACTTGCAGGCTGTGTTATTTTTATAATTTATTATTACTAATGAAACTTTATGTATAAAGCCTTGACATTCCTTTTTAATTTTATTTGTATTTATTTTAAATGTATTTTAAAATTAAGATTTAATTTAAATTTTATCAAAATTTATCTTTCACATTTAAGTGTACATTTAGTATTCAAAATAGCTATACTCTACATCATTTAAAGAACTCCAAAATTCTTTAAAAGTTTGTTACAAACACTAGGAGCTTCCCACCAAAATGCACACCTCATTCCAGACTCCCCAAAAGGCAAATGTATTTTATTCTTCTAGCTGATTATTTTGGTGTCAATTTCCGTATCACTTAGAATTACGCTTACACGGCACCCTGTATACTGCACCATTTAAGAACTTTCCTGTCCGAAATTACTTCATTCTGCACTGTACTTCATTTATAGTCTGACTTCCTGTAGAATTCTGAGATAGAAATAACGTTTCTCAAAATCTCAAATGCATTTTTTCTATATTTTTAGCATTATTCTTAAATATTTTTAAAGCCGTTCAGTGAAAGATAAATACCACGTGATCTAACTTATACATGGAATCTAATGAACACAATAAACTAACAAAAAGTAACAGAAACTTAGATACATGAAGCAGACTGACAGTTGCCTGTCAGTGTGGGGGGCGGGATAAAAGATAGTGAAAGGACTAACCGAAGAACATTTATGCACAACCCATGGAAACGGACAGCAATGTGGGGATCGACTTAGGGTGAGGCTGGGTGGGGGGGGGGGAAGGGAGAAAAAGCAGGAACAACTGTAAGAGAATAAACAGTAAAAATAAATAAATTTTAAAAAGAAAGCTGTTTTCCTGCTAGGAATCTCATTGAATCTTCTCTCTTTTATGCTCATTGTTCTGAAAAGTCACACTGTATGTCTTGCTATGGCACAGTCTTCATCTGTGGTGTGGAGCAATCAGTGTTGCATTGAAATTTGGAAACATGTCTTTCCAGTCTGCACAATTTTTTTTAAAGTGTTTGACTTACAAATTTCTCCCGTTTTCTCTCTTCATCCAGTGGTCTTTAATTGAAAATAGATGTTTCTGTGTATTTCTAATAATAGTTTTGAGATCTAATATAGTGATGCCTTTAGAACTGGTTAATTTATTTTAAAATACCACAGTATAACATTGCCTTGTATAAATATATCTCATTTAAAAAATACATTAATAGACCTGTAGGTTGTTTTTCTTCTGAGTTTTTATAAACAATGCCGCAACGAGTGTCTCTGCGCATGTGTTCCTGTGCACACAGGTGGATTTTCTGCGCTGTGGAGAAAGGCCAGTGGGTAGGAAACGTACACAAAACTTGCGGGACATCGTGACTTGTTTGCCCCCCTGGTAGCACCGGTGTCACTCTTACCCGCATTTTAGTACATCCTCGGCATTGCTTGATGCTGTCAGACCTTTAAATTTTGCCAAAATGATGGGTGAGAAATTGTGTCTCAATGAATTTGTCTTTCATGATTACTAAACATAAAGATCTTCAAATATATTAATTAGATGTGAAAGTTTTCTATGATTTGCCTACTCATGTATCCAATTCTAAACCAAATTAAATTTCCGGATATGATAAAATGCATATTTCAAAATATTTAATAAATTGTGAGCTGTCCTGGAAACATATAATTTACTTATAATAGAATTTCACAGTTAATAAGGAAATAGCTAGATTCTAGGGATATATTATATAAAATTTATTTATAATAATTTCTATATCACATCATTATTTCAAATAATATTTTTAAAAATTAAAATGCCCTGGCTGTGTAACTCAGTGGATTGAGCACAGGCTGTGAACCAAAGGGTTGCTGGTTCGATTCCCAGTCAGGGCACATGCCTTGGTTGCAGGCCAGGTCCCTAGTGGAGGCCACGTGAGAAGCAACCACACATTGATGTTTCTCTCCCTCTCTTTCTCCCTCCCTTTTCCTCTCTCTAAAAAATAAATAAATAAAATCTTTTTAAAAAATTAAAATGGCAAATGATTAACATCAATTTATTTTTTTCATGTTAATCTTATGGACTATGACTTTATCTAGCCAATTCATTTTTTTAAAGATTTTATTTATTTATCTTTAGAGGGGAAGGGAAGGAGAAAGGGAGAGAATATCAATGTGTGGCTGCCCCCCATACGTCCCCTGCCGGGAACTGGCCTGCAGCCCAGGCATGTGCCCTGCCTGGGAATCGAACCGCGATCCTTTGGCTCGTAGGCCCATGCCCAATCCACTGAGCCACACCAGCCAGGGCTAGCCAATTCATTTTTAAAGTGATAAATATAAATATATTTTTCTATATACAAAAGATTAAGAATAATTAATCATAATTTTCCAAATTAGAAAAGTCAGTATTAACATTTTATAAATATTTTCATTATTTTATGTGTATATATAAACACCTTATATTTCAAATGTAAACATTATGTACAGGCTATTTTACCACATTTTTTCCACTCAATATAACAGGATGAACATTTTTTCTACACTATCATATGTTATTTTGCAACAGTTTTTTAAATAACCACACAGCATTCCATTATATAGATATAGGACAATTTATTTAAGCAGTTCCTCACTCTTATATACACATATCTCTTATTTGAATTGCCACTTTCAGAACAATAAAATATAGATAAAAATCATATCTTAATTCCTTATTGAAAAAAATAACACAATAATAATAAAAGTCCCTGGTGAGTGCCTAGTTTAGATATGTTTTCATATCTACATGTACTATATTATTCTCTGATTATCACTTATTTCCTGTTCTCAAATTATTGCAATAATTTTAGGCAGCATTGTTCAAAGATGGCATCCCACACATGTGCATACACGCACACATGTGCACACACAGGCACACCCACCTCTATGTCCTTGACCCGAGGGACTAATATTCCAGTTGATGGTATCAAGGTCGTTGTCACAAGAAATTAAAGATCTTTGGACGTTTTGTTTGGCCAATTATGTGACTGACCAAGAAAATGTTAATCTAGTTTAGAATCCTGTGTGGTGGTATTTTAAACATTAATATAAATTCCTATGTCCACTTGCCTGGGGTGGTATCTTAATAAGACTTTTTTGAACTTGTAACCATATCATCAGTATTTTATATTGACACCTTGTCTTCCATGATTAAACAGCCACCATTAATTCTGTAAAAAACTCAAGCACCACATTTTACTAACTAACATGCATATTTTCTTCATACTTTAACTTTTCAAATTAAGGAGGTATTATAATCAATTGTCTCTCCCTTTTCCATCACCATTTATCCCCTTTACCCCCTCTCTGCCACTACCCACTTCCCTCCCGCCACAATCACCACTGTGGTCCATGTCCGTGAGTCCTTTTTCCGTTTTGTTCAATCCCTCCACCCTCTAACCACCCCCCCACCAAGACCTGTCAGCCTGTTCTCTATCTATGAGTCTGTCTCTATTTTGTTTGTTTGTTCAGTTTGTTCATTAGATTGTGTATTAATATAGTTGGTGGAAATTTAACCTTCTTTGTACATAAAATAACAGCACATCTCGTAACGAATGGCTCCTTACATTCTTTAACTTACAGTCTATGGGTAATGTGGTGAGTACCATGTGGCATGGCTCCCCATAATCCCCAAATCCTATGACCATACACCAGGTAATCCACTCCTCTTGAGTATGGCCTGGACCTACGCAGAGCACCATGGAAGTCCTGGGTGTCACTCTGTCTTGCTGACTGTTGCTGTCTGGCTCCTATTGCTGCTCGTGCAGGTGGGGAGGACAGCCTGACAAGGAACCGAGAGTGGCCTCTGGCCCAAATTCATCGAGAACCTTAAGGGAATAATAATTGTGGAGGATAGCTATTTCTCTCAAATTAGAAATATCTAAAATGCCCATCAATAGTTTAATGGATACACACACTTTGAATCTTTTATACAACATAGACCACATCAATGAAAATGACTGAATTCCTGCTGCGTACAACAATATGGGTGCATCTCACAAACATGCCCTCATCAGCAGTCTGCCAAGTCCTCTAATATTTCACTCAAACTGTGCTCATTGCTGCAGGCTTTTGTTCCATCTCTAAAGTACATATTTTAAGATCTATAATATATTATAATATTCATACAATATTTCCTACACTTTAGCTCTATTAGTGTAAGTTCTATACATATACCGGAAAAATCTAATTAAAAGTCAATGATCTAACAAGTAATAAAATACCAAATCTAAGTGCTAACATGCTAATAATTACATTAAGAATAAACTGTCTAGACACACAGAGATTGTAAGAATGAATTAAACAAATGAATGAAACAATTGTATGCTATCTATATAAAACTCATTTCAAATACAATTATACATGTGAGAAAAAGAGAAGAGTATTAAAAAGATACGTGCCCCGGGCAGGATGGCTCAGTTGGCTGAGCGTTGTCCTGCAAACTGGAAGGTCGTGACTTCAGTTCCTGGTCAGGGCACATGCCGGGGCTGCAGGTTCGGTCCCTGGTCGGGACATGTGCAGGAGGCAAATGATCAATGTTTCTCTCTCACATCAAATTTTCTCTCCCTCTCAATCTCCTTCACTTCCCCTGTCTCTAGAATCAATAAAAGAAAAAAAAATAGGATATCCCACAAAAAAAATAATCAAAAGCAGAAATGCAAACCAATGAGGCTTCAGACAAAAAATGTTCCAAAGAAAAAGAATATCCATAGCAGCTTTATTAATCATAGTAAAAAAAAAACTAAATAAAAAAATCCCTAGTATCTATCAATAGATGAATGGATAAACAAACTTGGATATTATTCTGCAGTGGAATGCTGTCCTATAATAAACAGAAAGAAATGTGTGACACAGGCAAGAACATGGATGAATCACCAAATATGCTGAGCAAGGAGCCTTACACATGATAGAATATATGGTCCCATTCCATTTTCATGAAATTCTACATAAGCAAAACTGATCCTGGAAAATAAATCTGAACCATCAGTGCCCGTTCGGAGGAAGCAGAAGTGAATATGGACTGGGTAAGGGCATAGGGAGACTTACTGTGGTAAGATCAATGTTCGATATTTTGATAAGGGTTTGGGTTACAGTGTATACATTTTAAAAAGTTCACCAAATGGAAACTTAGCATTTATTTGTGCGTTTCATTGTGTATAAATCTTACATATCCATCAACATATTGAAATCCAGTTAATGATATACAAGTTTAAGCATTTACAGGTTGTGTACTGATGTCTGCAAAAATAGATTAAATGATGAATATGTGGATAGACAGAAATATATATATGTATATATATATGGTAATAGCAAAATCTAGGTGGTGAATATTTGAGTATTCATCAAAAACATCTTTAATCGTCCATGTGTTTAAACATTTTCATCATAAGATCTTGAAAAAATATATAATTCTACAGATGTTATTTTCCCACCAAAACAGAAAATAGGCCATGAAGAAATTACTTCAGATCAACTCACTTCACCTCAATAAGGTCACTGAGTCCATTGTTAGTCACTTTATATTTTTATATTTTAAATTTATGACTCTTCTTATTTCTCCTAACTGCTTCAAACCAACAGTGAAATTATATTCCCTCAAAAATTCTGATATCCCAACAGACTTCAGACTATCAAGCTTAATTGTTTGGAAGGCGAGGCTCTTCTTATTGACTGACCTACATTTATGTGCGATGTGTACATGGGGGGAGCATACAAACATCAATAACCCACCACCAGGAGGCACATTTTAATAACTGCAGTTAAGGGAGCAAAGGTTTCAGGGTCTGCTCCCAGCAGGTTCCTTATTCACTCTAGGGTCTTAGCTAAGATTCTTAAACCCTGAGTCAAGCAAAGAGACTACTTCCTTACCAGAGTCCTGGAAAATTATTCTTGTAGTTTTCTGTAACTATCTGTCTTCTCCATCTAATATTTTCTCAGCCAGTTCATAGTATACGTGAGCATAGTATACATGACTATATACATAGTATGCTTTGATTACCTTGGAATCAAAGTTAAAATGTTTTCCACAACCAGATAGAAAAGGTAGTTTTTAAGGCATATTCTTTGAAGTCAAGTTGAGGTAGGAAGTCCTACAAAGGACAGTTTAGGAGGACATGTAGCAAGGAAATGAGGCTTAGATGACTAGAGAATAATAGATTGATCCTGAAAAATGCCATCACTCAAATTTACTCAACAAAAAATCCATAAATATGGTCCCTGGGCTTCATTCCTGAATCATCTCAGCCTGTTCCCACACAGCCGCCCTAACACTGAGGGATGAGCAGGTTTAATTTGA
Source organism: Anoura caudifer (assembly GCA_004027475.1). NCBI lineage: Eukaryota > Metazoa > Chordata > Mammalia > Chiroptera > Phyllostomidae > Anoura > Anoura caudifer. The sequence continues at coordinate 121,501 of PVKU01004771.1, forward strand.
ATTTCAGGTGTTCTGAATACTCAGTAAGGAAGTTCACTGCTATGGGCGCTGAGAAGCAGAGCTTCACTTATCTTAAGGGGCGGGGGTGGTTCTGTATGCAATCTGACATTTGCCCCTCTGGCCTGCCTGTCAGCCTAAGCATCACTACAGTCCTGTCTCAGTCCTGTGGAGGGGTGCAGGGCTGTAAGGGAAAACAAATCAGTTTTTAAGTCTGTATTAGTTTGCTATGGCTGCTGTAACAAATTATGACAGACTGGATAGTCTAAACAACAGATGCTTATTTCCCTCACAGTTCTGGAGGCTGGAAATCCAAGACCAAGGTGTTGGCAGAGCTGGTTTCTTCTGAGACCTCTCCCCTTGGTGTTTTGATGGGCGTCTTCTCCCTGTGTCTTCATATACTTTTCCCTCTGTGTGTGTCTGTGTCCAGAGCGGCTCGTTTTGCAGATTACCAGTCACACTGAATTAGGGTCCACTCTAATGTATTCACTTTACCTTCATCACCTCCACAAAGACCTCCATGTGTCTCTAAATATAGTCACATTCTGAGGTCCTGGGGGTTGGGACCCCAACAAAAGAATTCGGTGGAGGGACACAATTTGGCCTATACTAAGTCCTATTCTTCAAACTATTGTGAAATTTTTGAGATAAGAATGTATTTGTTTAATAAACTGTACCATGCAGGGACAGGAGGGATGCTTTTGTACTTTGCAACGTAGCATTAGGGTTCACACACCTGACAATCTTGAATAAGCAGGACTGCCTCACCCTGGGAAATAGAAACTATGGAAAAGGGGTTAAAACTTTCATGCTGGGGGCAACTACAGACTGCTAGAGTTCCTGAGGGGACTGGCAGGAAATGTGTGAAAGAACTGAGATTCCATGAGGACAAAGGCAGCAAAGCTGTGGTGACCTTTGTAATCAGAGTCCCAAGGCCCCTAATTTCTCTGCTGAGAGAATGGGAACCCAACTTCCACTTCAGGGGCATTTAAACAGAAGGCATGCAGACGCAGTCCTGTAAATACGAACTGACTGGAAAGAGAGGAGAGGGGAGAGATCAACAATTAGCTGCCTAGAGATGGGAGCAGGAAAGGGAGGAAGCCGCAGCTCTGATGACAGACGGGCGGGGCTCAGAGAGAGAAAAGGGCCCCTTGTGGGGGCAGGGCTGAGACCAGCAATGGAGCCCCTACCTGCAGCGCCTGCCCAAACAGTAGCTCTCCAGCCTGGGATGCAAACTGCAGAAGATCGGATTAGTAAATTGTCACAAAATAAAAACATACAAGTGAACATTGTGATAAAGCACATCAAAGTTTTTAGAAATCTTCAGAGTTACTGTTTCTTGAAAACTGCTGGAAAACTGTAACACCTACACACTTAAAAGTAAAAATTAAATTTAAAGATCAGGTTTGGATGAACCTACTATGAAAGAGGGAGATAATTTAAAAGTTAATGGCCATGTTATTATGATACAGCGATCACCATAAACCGGTGTTTGGAATTGTATACAAATCATGAATTTACTTTTGGGTTCTTGTACCACATCCACAAGTTACAGAAGAGCTAGAGGAAGCATTCAAGCACAATCACATAAATTTACATTTAAAATTAAGGCAGTCCACACAAGAACCAGCACATGGATGCTCATAGTGGCCTTATTTATAATCACTAAGACTTGGGAGAACCCAAAATGCCTTTCAGTAGGGGAATGGGTAAATAAACTGTGGTATGTCCAGACAATGGACTGTTAGTCAGTACTAAATTCAAATGACCAATCAAGTGATGAAAAGACATGGAGGAGACTTAAAATGCTTATTACCAAGAGGAAATGCCAATCTGAAAAGGCCGCACACTGTATGATTTCAAGCATATAACTTGCTGAAAACGCAAGCAGGAAACACATCAGTGACTTCCAGAGGCTGGAGTGAGGAGAAGTGAATTAATGAAGCACTGAGGACTTTTTACCAACTATATGAGAAAAATAAAAAGCAGAGAATATTTTCAGATAAGTACCTCTGGCCTCTATTTCTATCCAAATTGCTGCCCTAAGCCTCTCCTATACAGCAATTCTAGAACCTTCCCTGGGAGGAAGGATGGAGGCAGATTGTGCTGTTCTCTGGGAGAAATGTCTGTCCCCAGTGTTCTGTGATGTGGAGGATTCTGGGGCCAGGTCCAGAGGAGGAAATTTGTTCACAGCATGGTGACCTGGTGCCTCTTTGGCAATCCAACAGAGACGGAGGTCTCAACATGCCCATCCAATGTTTACTCAGCATGAGTCTGGTCTTCCTCCCAGACGTGATTTGGCAGTCTTCTCACAATTTCCTGGGTTCTCTGCAGGCATAACTGCTGCTCTGTTCTCTGCACTGGATGATTAACTTCAGATTTTTAGCCAAGAAGTCTCAATGCCTTCCTTTGACCACACATAATTTACTTGTTACAATCCTCTCATACCATCCCTCATTATCTTCTTTAGCTTTGATTTATGACATGAACAATATGATTATATCTTTTATAAAGGTCTCTAAACAGATACAGAGTCTCTCCATTTAATAATAAGTTTAAGGCTCAGTTTTTGTTAAGGCAAAGTTTATGTGACATGATCTAAACAGATGTGGGTTGCTAGGGGAAGATTTTTTTCCTGTGAAGGAAATACGTGTTATGGGCTGGTAGCCATCTCTTCAGCATTCTGCATCCATGTCAAGAAGTGACATCTGTGATTACTTAATTTGAGAGAGTAGCTGTACATGCCCAGCTCTGTCCTTCTCTGCCTCGGGAGCAGGACAGCTGAGGCCACCCCAGTCCGAGGCTGTCACCAGGTGGGAACATATGTTAATTTTGGAATTCACTGAACCCTCATGTAAGCTACATCCTCCACTATTTTAGCCACTAATTTGATATTTTAAACTTTCTCAATTTTGTTCGTGGCAGAGGCAGGTGAATAGAGGGGTTCTATTTCTTGGGTATGTGGGGTAGCCCAATGTGTGACCATTCAAGACTACAAGTGCCTCTAGTCATCAAGATTAATGTTACCTCTAATTGCATGGTTCTCAGGATTATTTACACGGAACTTTGTAATTTACATTCATCCCAAGAAACTCCTGAGAATGTTTCTAAGGCTAGTTAGTGTTTGAAGATGCACAAGATAGTGATTCTTTCTAGAGAATTTGATTATAGAGAATGTGTGCATCTCAGCAGTGTTGCCCCTGGGTCTTTCCTGCTTTCAAGGTGTCTAGCAGAAATCTATGAAGAAGGACCTGCTATTTGTGAACTGGCAATTTCTGGGTTCATGTGGGTGTGGTGACCCATACAGCACCCCTCCAGGGAGCTGTTCCATGGCTTTGAGATCGTCATTATTGCATTTTGCTCATCCTGGTATTTCAGAATGAATTTGTTCCTCATTTAAACACCAACTAGGTGATAGTGCTGCAAATGAACAGGAAGCTAAGCGGAAAAAGAAAAACCAACAACCACCCTGAGAAAGGATGGGTCATGAGATGTGTTTTTGATGAATTGTAGAGCAGTCTTGGCAGGCAGCAATATCATGATTAACACTTCACTTGTTTCTGCACAGTTACACTGTTTTTATTAATATTTTGAAAATATTGATATATTTTCAGTGAAATTTATCCTCAATTTAGTATAACTGGCACATTCAGAGGTAGCTCCTAGATTTGGGAGACTCATGGGTGTGGAAAACTCATCTCTGCAACCAAAACCAGTAGAATTGTAAGCTTGAGGAAGGAGATGAGCCAGAGATCGCAGAGATTTTCCTGAGAGGTAGTTTCACATTTGCAAATGAAACTTGGTGTCTTGTAATTTGGGAGCACGAGATGGTTTTTAAAATACCTTACATTCTTGTGTTAGTTTCCTAATGACATGCATCCAGTTAACAAAATTACCATGGTTTACCTGGATCCTCTGTTCATGGTCTCCCCGGGCTGCAATTAAAATGTCTGCTGGGCTGCATTCTCATCAGAGGCTCAACTGGCAGAGAATCCTTGTTCAGCGCATTCAAGTTGGCAGAACTTGCCTTCTTGGGTTCTGTGACTGCGGGCCCTGGCCTCCCGGCTGCTGAGCGGAGCCATTCCCACACTCCAGAGGCCGCCCGCAGTTCTCTGCCACACAGCCCTCTCCATTAGAAGTCGAGGCATGGCAGCTTCCTTCTTCCAGACCAGGAAGGAATCTTCTAGCCCTTCATACAGTCTCAGTTCTCTTTTAAATGCTTTTATCTGATTAAATAAGACCAATAATGTCCCTTTTGCTTAATTTAGAAAGTCAGCTAATTTGTGATCTTAATTCAAAAAGTCCGCTGATATGTGGTCATCATTATCTGAAAGATTCTATCACTTTTGCCTTAAAATGTAACTTAGTGAAGGGAGGGAAAACTTTTCATTTTGCCAGATATTGTAACCTAATCAAAACAGTGACAGTCATCATATTTGTCCTATTCTATTGCTTAGAAACAAGTCACAATTTCTGTCACACTTAAAAGGAGGTGATTATCCAAAGGCCTAAATCCTTGAGAATTACCTTAGAGTGTGTCTGCCATAATTTTTAATAGTTTACCATATTTTCTTTAATTTGTTACGTGTCCAATTGAATATATTTTGATTCCTCTCAGATTTGCCTATTCTATCACAGAGAAATGAGGATTTGACTCTAGAAAATTTGCACTGGTTATTTGGACAGATAAATGCTGGCTATGTTTTCCTGGGTTAATGGAAATATAAGAAAGTCACTTCTCTCCATTCTAACTTTCTGTTCACCAAACAAGCCCTGCATTTATAGTTTTTAAAGTGCTGAATGAATGTATCCATTACAAAGACTGTTCTGAGGAAATTATAATAACACCAGCATTTACCCTTTTATAAATGACTGATTTGTCTCTCTGCTTTCCCTCCATCTTGAAATTTTGTTGAGATACTCCCACGTTGCTCGATCAGCTGAGGAGAGCTCATACTTTCTCACAGAAATACACATAAAGTACATTCCTTGGGTGGCTCCACCTGAAGTGGCCTAGGAAATTTCTTCTTCATCATCACTCTATCTGCAGTACATCCCTTGGGCATCAATGTGATCTCTGTGGTTCTCAGTGCAGGTCTAGAACTCAGATTCTTCTGGTAAGGTGATAGTCTCTCAATGAGACCCTTTAGCAATGGAAATGTCTCCCAATACAGAACACTTTCTAGATTGTGATAAATGAGGGCAATTGGCATAAAGGCAGGCACCTAAAGCAGACCAAAGTGACTGGTTCTTAAGACACAAATGGAAGGTTTTTCTCTGCCCTGCTTCTGTTGTCCAAGAGTATTATGCTAAGTTAAATAAGCCAGTCAGAGCAAAACATATGCCATATGATTTCACTTACGTAGAATCTAATGAACAAAATAAACTAACAAAATACACATAGACTAAAAGATATAGAGAACAGAGAAGGGGTTGGGGGAAAAGGTGAAGGGAATTAAGAAAAAACAGACATAAACAACAGTACAGTGAGTACCACAGGATAAGGAGGGTTGGGGAGGTAAAAGGAGATAAAGGGGGAATAAACAGTGAAAAAAGGAGACTTGACTTTGGGTGGTGAACATACAGTACAATACACAGATAATGTATTATAGAGTTATACACTTGAAACTTGTATAATTTTATTAACCATCACCCCAACAATTTCAATAAAGTTTTAAAAAGAACAAGGGGAATAATACTTCCCTCTGATCCCCAGAGTTGTCACCAAGAGTGCCGTGGCAGCCCTCACTTGTCAGCTTTGAAATTCTTCAAAAACTTTCCACTTTTTCCTTATTGCTGCTGCACACAGTAGGTCCACTTCTGGGAAGTCATGAGTTTAGAGGAATAATACTCAGTCTCTGCCTTCTCTGCAGGGTGCTGGCTGTCTAACAAAGTCCTAGAGATGGCTTTTTTGACTCAGAATCTTGGTTTCTGACCCAGCACTCCCCACCTACACATAGATTTCTCTGGCCTTTTACATTTCCCAGCCAGAAATGCAAATCATTTTAAGGTAAATTGAACAGCTCCATCAAGAGAAACATTCCTAAGGGCAACTCCATCACGAGAAAAATTCCTAAGGGTAACCAATATACTAAGAACAGCCATTAAGTAGTATTTTTGCAGTTTTTTTGTTTAAGACTTTAATACCATGAAAGTGTTCTCTGCTTTTTGCACTTTATCTATGTTGCAAAGACATAAAATATTAAAAGATTAAACATTCTCCAATATATTATATTGACAGGTGGCCACTTTCTGAACAGAAATGATTCTTAACACTTGTGTCCATTTATAAAGAAAAAATAAATTTTATTTTCTAACACTAGGGGAAGTTAACAGCCAAAACCAAAACAGCAGGAAAGAATTTCCATGATGCATGGGTTTTCTAGGCATTTTGAGATAGAACTAAAATCTCAGTGTGACAAAATACCTAACTCTAGTACTCCAATATTTATTCCAATAGGATAATGGTTTGAAGGTCAAAGGGGTAAGCACAGAATGACAACCAGAGATATTAGTTCCTCATTTTATTAATTGACATAATAGTATGTCCTAGCCCACTCCTCACAAAGAACTTGAAATTTTCCACCTGCAGTAAGTCACAGGTAAATTTTAAAAAATACATGGAACACATAGAAGAGCAAACTTCAATGACTACCCTCATAGAATATTTACTTCTGGACCTTCCACAAAACCACTGGCACAAGTGCAGAAGACTCCCAAGGAAATGGTGCTTTGCACCCCTACTATGCATTCACTCTATCCCATTCTCTTTTGGAGCACTAATCGTGAGCCACTAGTACACAAAATATGTTGCATTTGGGTATAGCTTTAATTTAATCTCACATTGCTGAACATGATAATGGAAATGTTACATATTTCTAACAATCCAAATTCAGGTTTTGTTTCAGGCCTTTGGAGTCTGATAGTTAAAGCATTGTCTGATGCAGAAGATTCTGTGATTGCTCTCATTAGGCTGAAGAGGCCACGTACCACGCTGAAGGAGACACAGGGTCAGCCGAAAACAGAAGAGTTTATTAGATGGAATAGAGAGTGCTGCTTCTGCCAGAAGTTTCTGGTGATTTTCTTCAGGCTCTGTTCTTGACAATTAGCCCAATGATGAATATATATTGGGATCCCATTACTGAATGCCCATTATGTTTATTCTTGCTCTAAAGGCTCCATAGTGAACAGAAAAGAATTTGATGATATACATGATGATTGCAACAATGTTCCCAAAGATGGTGCAGTAATGGACACTTCTGGTTTTTTTTTTTTTTTTTCCTCCATGTGCTGAGAACTTTTTTAGGTGCCTCGCACCAATTAAATGAACTTCTTTTGGGGAAACTACTCCTCTTTTTAAAATAGGGGAAGTGAGGGTCACAGTAAACTTACCCAAATTTTCACATACATAATGTATGACAAAGAAAGCATCACTGTTATATGAATTATTATGATGGTATTATCAACAGATAACTGGTGTTATTGTGGATGAGAAGAGTACTTGGTGACTTGGAATTAGGATAGAGACAGAATTAAATCGAATGGTTTATTTTTTCAGGTTAAGATGGAATAGCTTTATTTTTGGATCTGTCCCCTTTTGGGGCTGTTTCTCTTCCATATTTCAAACTACTACTCACCCTTCATATCTCAACTCAATGTCATTTTCATCATCTTTGCATGTTGGAATTCCCGCAGGCTATTATTGGTTTTGATAAAATTTTCTATTTTTTACTTTGAAAAATTAATCCTGATTTTTAGTTAGACACATTGCATGGCTGCATGTTTCATATGTTTTGCTTTCAGTTCTATTGCAGCATGAGTGGGTGTGAGGGGAGAGACCACACCAGCCTGTTGACTAAATGCTTGAAAAGACCTGGACTAGATTGCATTCTCCATAGTGTTATCTGGAAAAGAAAACCCTCATTTTGTCAAGTGATGATAGAAGCATTGGCTAGTCAAAGCCATGAGGTGGCTCCTTCTTTCATAGTGGTTTCACCTCTTCCTATAAGGCATTTTTCAGCCCCTCCAAAGGGGCTGATGTCGCTGATAGAGTCAGGAATCTAACTAAACTGTTCAACTGCAACTCTGTTGTCTGCTGAACGCTGAACTGCATTCCAGAAGATGAGAGCTGTACTCCCAGTTTTGCTGTGAACTTTTCTGTGGTCCTGAGCAAAGCACTAAACATTTCCAAGGACAATTTCATTCTTTCGGTAAAATGTTGACTTGGTTCCTTAGGGATATAGAAGATTGTAATACATTTCAGATTTTTTTTTTAAAAGTTAGTGAAATGCTAAGCAATTACCTTTTTGTGATGTAATATCGATCACAATCCAGCTATCTTATTGACCCACAACATACTAATCATTGATGGAAAGTGTCCGCATGATGCTAATTCAATTAAACATTGCTATTATTACACTTATGGTAAAGTTGCTTTGAATGCCAGGACTATTCACTGTTGATGGTTCGAATGCCCTACACAGGGTTGTCCTGTGAGTGGGTTGCTTAATAACCAAAACAAGTCAGAGAATGATAGGCTTGATTCTAGTAGGAAGTAAACCACACACTCAAATGCCTCACTAGACTTCTCCTAGGAGTAAAATATTTTAACTGTTAAAGTGACCTCTTCCAAACACACCAAAAATACACAAAAACTTGTGTGAAGATAGACCTTATGCTTCCCCAAGTTTCTGGAGGCACACACTTCTTCTAGATTTAAGAGTATCATTACTTAGCAAGCAGTATGCTAAGTAGATTCAAATTGGATAAAGTAGACTACCTGATTTTACCTGTATTGTCTCATGTAACCAAGTTTGTTAACAGAAAATACAGTGCAAGAAAATCATTGCTAGAATATGAAAAAAAGCAAGAAAGCCCAATAATATTATAAGTATATGACCTAATTCATGGTAAAAATAATATATTCTTGAGATGAACTCTCTCATGTACAATTCAATTGACTTTAATGTTTAGAAAAATCAGATTTATTTTTGTGGATTTTGGCATTAGGACCAAGTCACAAAAATTATAGAGAACCACATATTGATCAATGAAAAGAAAGGCTTTTTAATTACAGGAATGATCCAAGAATGAGGTGGGCTGGCTCATGGCACAGTGAATTCCTGGTCATGGGGGATGTAGGCCTGATAGTCACTATAAGATAAAAATCACATTGAGGCAGAAGGTTTAATCAAGGATGCCTGGTAACACCTCTGCCTTCAAGTCTTCTTTTTATATTCTTCCTAGTGGCATTGCAGACTTTGAAAATATCACAAAATTATGCTTGAGACTTAAAATTTCCATTTTAATACTTACACCAGAAATTTTAGTATTCACATAATTTAATACTCTAAGGTTCTGACTGATAAAAATATTATATTTTAAACTATCCTCTGGCTTGAAATTACCCCAAATCAATAGCTGGTAAAGATATTTCTTTTTAAATGACATTGAGGTAGAGGAAAAGTGAAATAGGAATGACTTGTTGGAATGGCAAACCAACAAATCTCATTTTGATTAATTCAACCAGAAATGTTTTCTAAAGTATTTTTCATTCTGGTTCAAATATTTTGGAGTGAAATATGTTTCATATTTTAAATGCCAATGTGAAGGGGGTTTTGTTATATAAGTAAGTCTTCTTTTTTATTTGTGGAAGACACTGCCTCCTTACCTTATATTTCAGTTTTGTATGGATGATACATCCACATGGTTCAGAACTCGTGAAGTAGAAGTGCATATCCTATAACAGTTCTCTTTGTTCAGCTGCATTTTATGAATGTGATCTGTTTACTTAGGCAGTTCCTGTTGAGAATAAGTAGGTTGGTTCCCATAATTTACTATCATAAACTACGCTCAGTGAGAAATACGTTATTTTATGTGTGCAAGAATGTTGGTCACATATTCTTACAGATCGGATTGGGACAGCAAGTGATATGCACACTTATGACTCTGATGTGTGTATTTCCAAGTTGCCTTCCATAGGAGTTGTGCCATTTCATGATTTTATCAGTAATGACTGAGCAGCTGACTTATTGTGAAAACAAAGTTTGATCTTCCATAGCAAACTTCTAACACACTTCATTTCCAAAAGATTGCAGCAAACTCAGTTCATATGGTAGCAACTTTCAGACTCTGTGGTTTGCATACAGGTGCTGTGACAGGACACAGAGCCAATTCCAATATCACAGTTTTTAATTTCTCCAATATTCCACCATGTGACATTTATGCTTCCACCAAAATGGTGCTGGGAAATTTTCCCTATCTTGTTGCCTTCTCTAGTGTGAAGTGAAATCTAAATCTCTTTGGAGGAGACTGGATTGCCCTTCCCAGTTGAGTGTGGGTGGAGGAGAAGAAGAATAAGTTGAAAGAAATTGCCCTGGGTATAACTGTCCATGAGTTATGATGCATTCTTCATAATATCTTTCCAAGAGTCTCTATTTTCTCTCTCTCACTTCCTGTTTTAATACATTAGTAATTTTTTCTGAAGGAAATTTGATGTAGATTAAAGGAAAAGTTTTTTTAATAAAAATGCAAAATAAGAAAAGTAAAAGCAGGATTAAGCCCATATATAAAGTTAATACACAAACGATTTATTAAAGTTGGATTAGGTACAGTATTATGAACTTCTAAGCAGCTTTAACACAGAGGTAAATAAAATCAGTTTTATAATGCAAACTGGCTATAAGAAAAAAGATAATTATTCAAGATAATATAATTATTATAAAAGGTAATTATTTAGCAGAAACATGTCTAGTTCTGGTACTTAACTCTGAGACTTTTCTCCCAAGGTTCTCAGTAGTGAACACAGTGCTTGGAGAGACCTCAGTGGTCAATGTGGCATGGGGGGCTCCCTATCGTTGACCAACGCTGTGGCTGGACCGGCCCTGTGCTGCTTTTTATGACTGCAAGATGCCCTCAGCCATAGCCGTAAGGAATCTTCGCAGGGAAAAGGTTTTTTACTTAAAAGTCTTAGAAGTGACATTGCACATCTAGGGCTAAGCAGTGAGTTCACTTGTAGAGAGAGCAAAAGGAGACCTGGGGTTCATTTTAGTGGGGTTGAGGGTGGAGACTTAGGGTTTCCCAGGCTCACTCTTTATTGCTGAATTTAAAACATAAACACAGGAATTAAAGCTTAAAAAAGAAAAAAATGAGTAGCTCAAATAGGTAGTTACTAAAATCAACCAGGATCTCCAATACAAAGTTGGGGAAGGCCTGGCTCTCCATCTAGTCTGCGTTTGGCTGAGTGTTTACTAGATAGGGGTCTTTGAAGGGGCTGCCCCAGCCAGCACATCAGTTCTACAAAATCCTACTTGACCAGGGGCATTAATAAGCATTATCACCCCCCACAAGGTTAAGCACATTCAGAAAATCATTCAAACAAGTTATTTGTTATGCTCTTGGTCAGAAGATTGAATCAATTAATAGGTTTTCAATTTCCAAGAGGCAGTGTGTGATATTCATGGTTGCCCATATTCTTTGGGTCCCAGACTCCTGTCTTTGGGGAGCATCTTAGACAGTTTTTCTGTGGAACCATAAGGGAAAGGCTTCCCTAGGGAACGGGCCCTGGGAACACAGTCCCCCCATATGCAGATGGGCTGTGGCAGCGACTGGGCTTCTGCAGGGCTTCCTGTTGGGAAAGGAAAGGATGCCTGCTCCTGAAGGGACTGCCAGGGCCCCTCCTACTCAGAAGAGTACCCTACAGACAGGGCTTGGTTAATGAGAGGCTATGTCGGGGACAGGGAAGGAGCTCTGGGACAGCAGACCCAACCACCATTGCCATTGGCTGGCAAAAGGCCTGAAGGTTCAGGTGGGGTCCTTACTTGTAATCACATGGTTCCTTCTTCACCTCTTGCATTTGCTTCTGCTTCCAACAGACTTTGGATTCAAAATCAATTACTCTTTCCTTGTCTTGAATCAGCCACTTCCTATTATGAAATAGTTATTTTGCAAGCAGAATAAAAGCCCCTGTACCTCTCTTCATCTAAATTCTCCTTTCTGCTGGGTGCTGGAACCCAAAGAGAAGAACACATAGGGTGCAACTATCTTAGAAGGCAGACAACCGAGTAGAATGAAGGCAATTCTCTTTACGTGTGCAAATGAGCTCTCGCCATAGATGAAAGAAGCAGGAAACATTTAACTGAAAGAGACAAAGCAGGGTAGGTAGACCATGCTGCACAGGGAACAGGGGCCAGATGGGTGGTGGAAGGATGGGGGAGGGCGGATGCCATGGTTATGCCCAGCAGGGGGCACACTGCATTTGACACAAAAGCACTGAGTTTTTCAGCAGAAGCTTCAGGCTTCAGAGTCCACTGAATTTTGTGGGATATGAAGATTCTATTTTTGAATAAAATTATCATACCAAGTATTAAGTGGTTTGCCAAAAAGTACAATTTATCTTGATAAACTAATATTACAAAAAGGCAAAAAGATGTGGCCGGCAATGATTATTTCCCAGGTACTCAACACATGTGGAAAGAGGGATCATGAAACTGAGAAGTTATGCAATTTGAACATTAATGTTAAAACCCAGGCAACCTTCTGCCTTTAGTTATCATAAAATGGTAGGCAATTAAGTTAAGAGAAAAAACGTTACTCAATTAAGACTTTCACATGGCTCAGGGACGTTCAAAGTAATAGTTGGGAAAATATAACAAAAAATCCCATCCTTCTAAAAAAATGTCCTAATGTCAAAAAAGCACACATTTAATGTATAAAAACCCAAATGTATCAGAATCTAAATTAAAAAGTATTTGCGCATGTGTCAACCATCTGGAAATCCCCCCTGACCTCAACTGCTCCAGTCATGCTCTCCGCGGGTAATTACTTTAAACTGGCTCCAGTTTCCTAATTCTGCAGATGGCTATCATTATACCTTCAGTCATCATACAATAACTCATTTTATGCTGACATACTTATACAATCTTACATATTTATATTAGATTCTCAACCTCTAACATAAACAATTTCTCATATTGGATGTAGGGGGAAAAAGAAAAGGAAACGGAAGGAGAGAGACAAAGTGTGTATGCATAATATGTGTGACATTTAACCCATTTCAAACATACCCCAGTGTGCTTGGATACCCACGTCATATAAAGTATTAATTACAGTTAAGATCAATTCTCATCTTTCTCAAATTGGGAACTTACCTCTAAGCTAAACAAATATTATTCTCCCGAGACAGTAGTGAGGATTAGGTTCCCCAAAACCTGTAGCCTTCCTACATGATGAAAATAAGAAGATTATAGATCTAGGCCTAGGAAACCTAAACTTACAAATTCAAATTTAAATACCCTACACATCATATTTTCCCTTTTTGTTCTTGAATTGCAGTGATACATTTTGCAAGAATTCAGGATTGCTCTTACTGCCGCAAAAGTGACTGCCAAGAGCTACACCCACTGTGAGTGAAGAAAACGTTAGGCTAAAACCCCAAATCCATTCTGAATCAGATCACATGGAATCCATTTCCTGCTTTCTCCCTTTGGTTGTTTCAGATGTGGAAGCTGGCTGACAGAACTGATGTTGGTGCTTCTAAGGGATGTCACACGCCTGTGGTCAGGCTTGGCCTCACCCCAACGGCCACCTCCTGGCTTGTTGCCCTCCCCCAAATCTCTCATTTCTTGATTCTCTGGATCTTTGACTGTTTCAGCTCTGTCATCTTATAATTTACCAAATTCAACATTGTTGTTTGAATTATTCCCAAAAGTTTGGGTAGAAACTGGCAATACTGAGTGGATTTTACTGTAGTTGAGTAGGTCCCATCCCATTAAGATTGCATTTTTGTATAAACAGGACCAGCACTGGAGTTGGGCTGGACCCTTGGCTGACGGTGTGTCAGAGAGAGTGGAGTGAGTGAGGGGAGGAAGACATGGGCACATGAAGTAGCGGAGACGAGTTTTCCTGTTTGAATACTTGTCTGAAAACTAGCTCTGGATGCTTTCAGGAACTTCATAGGGGGACACAGATGAAATGTGTTCGTAAATTAATTCAAAAGGCAATCTTCTAATCAGGTTGAGAAAGGAGTTGACCTTCCTTCTCAGTATTACTTGCGTGGAAAGAGTAACCATGCTCTTGGCCATCACTGTCCACTGGGAGATACTGCTTATGGTCATGCATTCCTTTGAGGAGGCCTTTGGCCATTTGGGATTGACGTTTGGAAATCTGTTTGCACAAGTGGTCCCAGGCATCATTTCAGGAGAGTCTAGCAGCTGGGAATCATAATAAATAAAAGATTTTTTAAATCTTAATTTGGATTTTGAAGCAATTGGGAAATACCCTTGTCATTTGGATGTGTTGTCCTTTGACGCTGCTAAAGTTAGTCCTTGATGACATTCTCAATGAGCAAATTTGGTAGAATAGTTTGGTCAGAATTGATATCACGATAAAGTAAGATGAAAGAGAAAACCAGTAATAATTATGGTCTGTGCTAAATGGCACTAATCCAAAAGAAAACAAGCAATAAACTAAGTCAGACATTTTAATTGAAGTAGATGCAAAGACCTGGCCTTAACTGAATAATTTAAAATAAATAAAGACCCTTTACAATCCTTGGAGACTCTTAGAACACAAGCTTCATTCTCTAGCCCAGGTCTCCTGATGTTTCAATTATTGGGGGATTTTTTAAAATTTATGTTATCTCCTTAAACTTTTCTCTTTTATTTTTATTTTAAATTAAAATTATTGGGGTGACATTAATTAATAAGATTATATGGTTTCAAGTGTACATTTCTAAGACACACATTCTCTATATTGCATTGTGTGCTCACCCCTTAAAATCAAATCACCAACCAAATGGGAGAAGATATTTGCAAACAACAGCCCCAACAAGGAGATAAGATCCAAAAGATATTGAGAACTCACACAACTTAACACGAACAAACAAACTGTTCTAAGCAGATATTTCATAGCTGTTTTGATTACCGCTTCCATTTCAGTGTGAAGCAACATTGGCTGTTACCACAAGATTTAGTTTAGAATGGGTGATTTGGGAAATCCATGAAGAATACTTGGGCAAGGAACCAATTCTATTGTTTTTTTCTCTGGGAGATGATGGCACGATGCAGCGTCATTGGAGACTCTCAGTCCTGGAGGGTCCTTTTTCGCTGTACTGAGGGACTACATTTTGGGGTAGCTGTTTTATGTCACTTTCTAGAAAAAGGTACCCTAATATTATACCCAGAGACAGAAGGCATTAGTTCTAAGGGAGGGAACTGTAACTTCTTTGGGAGAAGGGGGATTTCAATTTGGAGGGGTGTTGGTGACAACCAGTGGGAGTGCTATTAGCAGACTGGGAGGTATATTCTTCATTGTATGTTATTGTCCTTCACATTGTAGAACTTGAATTAAACTATCCCCCCCATAATAGTATATTGTATCTCACTCAGGCATTGTAGAAACCAGAATGATTAATCCCTGCATCTCCCCTTGTATCCCACGGAGGAGCAATGTTAACCATATTTGGGACTCAGATTCTTGGTGGAAACAGGTCATATTAATCTTTGGACCATGTTGTTTTAGAGTGTCTGATAAAGAGACCTGGTGGCACAGGCTATATGATATTTTATTTCAAAGGGTACATGCAGCTTCTGGCTGCAGGGTTGGGTCAGGCTGCAACAAAGGTGTGGAGCCAAGCTGGCCTGGGCTGAGAATAGGTCACCCATTATCAGTAAAACCAAAATGGCACTTGGGTATTGGCAAATGGGCATGTCTTGAGGGTGGTCATAAGCAATGGTGAGGGTGCAAGGTGTCACTTGACTTTGAACTCTGAGGCTGAGGCATTAGACCTCAAGTAATCTGAATAGATATTGGTGGCCCACGAGGGCTTATTAGGCAGGTGAACCTAAGGCAGTCCTCCCAGTTGAAATGCTTAAAGGGGCAGCTCCTTCCTCTCCAACCCAGCACATTGCTCATGAATGGGTGGGAAGTTCTATCTAATTCATTTCAATATTAGGAGGCCCATTTTACTATCACATATAAGATCTAGAAAGGACATAATTAAGTGGAGAAAGCTGTGTAAGAGGGTACTATGCATCACTTGACTCAAGTGGTTTAGTCTCACTTTTCTCTGAGCCCCCTTCCCTGGGTCTTGGGTGCCCACAGCCTGCAGGGTCCTCAGGCTAAACTGTCCTCAGACCACAGGCCCTGGTTAGTTCAGCCCATGGGTGAGCTCCCTCCAAGGAGGGGAGGCTCCTCGGATAAGGTCTGGGAAAGGTCAAAACCTTGGCCAAATAAGACAAATCTCAAGCTCTCAGGGCTTTGTCTCTGCTATAGTCATTTCCGTCAAAGGTCACACACTGCACCCAGTGTATTTTCAATATCACAATCTACCAACTGCCATTTTGATAAAGGATTTTAGTTGAATCAACCTTTGCGGGTAATAACTTCACCAGGTAAAACTGATTCATTTTTTTGTATAATGTTCAATTGTCAAATTCTATTTTGGTTTCAAGTTTTACACAGATATATATATTTTTTATGGCTTTCTAGTTGTTTTTCCTCATATCTTTTGGAAAATGACCTTGCATAGGACTGGAAAGTCCCAGAGGAATGACCAAGGTTAAAGCCAGCCTGCGGTGTGGAATGGTGGAACCGTGCAGGGGCAGGCCTGTGCCAGGCCAGTGGATAAACCCTGGGCTTCTGGGCTGAAGAACACCTGAGTGGAAAGTGTTACTTCACACTGAAAGTAACCAACACCATTTGAAAATCACGTACTGGTCCGGCAAGATGGCGGCATGGTAAGAGGACGTACATCTCTGCCTCCCACACATAGGTCTTAAACCGGGACATTTTTCAAAGCAGCACAGCAAACAGACACCAGAAACACAGCATATTTGAAAACAGATTATCGAAAATTGCAGTGGACGTTGAAAAACCGGACGGTAAGGAGAGTACTCCGGCGGTGCGGAGACCA